>PNEQ01099420.1:0-11028 GCA_003012365.1 Medauroidea extradentata | reverse complement strand
ATGAAGCAATGTTTTCATTCCTTCGTTATCACCAAGTTAAGCAAAGGGGTAGGGCGGGAGCATGGGGGTAGAGGATGGGGGCTTCAAATACCTTCGACAGATCAGTGTAATGCACAGCGGGGTTGCCTACGCTGAGTTTTCATTGCGCTCCCCTACGAAGACGGTACATTTCCGCCTACGGGTTTATAGTTAAAAAGTGATTGTTTTGGCTCGTACTACCTGCCCTCAAGCGTTGTATCATGAATTAATATACACCCTGTATAGGCCCCTACTTATGACGGATATAATATCAACTTCTACACTATAGATACAAGAAGGTGAATACCTGTACGTAAAGCAATGTAACAATTTTCAAAAGTTATTTCGCATGCTGGAGAAACATCATGTTGCACATCACGACGTATAAATACCTTGTACCGAATTCAAACTGAATTAACTTATACTTTTGGTTCTTAGTATCTATCCTTCTACTGTATAACGTTTGAGATCTCTACCATGTAAAGACATGTTAGCATCTTGACTTCCCGCACACACGACCACCACATTCTTTCTCCCTCATTGTAACTTAAACTTTGATGTTATTGTTCCCTAAAAATAAAATTAGCTATAGGGATGCCTACAACACACATTAAAAGATGTCGAGTAATGTTACTAGTTCAAAACTTCTATTATGGCGTTTGTATGTACCAGTATTCTAACTACTACCTAACGGCTCGCAGTCTTACTAAAACTTATACCAGTTTATTTCTTTTTCATCACAGCTATAATAATAGAGTTCGCTATAGAATAAAGTCTTGATCAAGGAAGATTTGTTCAGTTGCTAAGAAATAAACTTTTATTGGCGTATTGTAAGGTAGAAATACTTAACTTCACTTTAAATATATAATTAGACTAATCCGGACTACCGTAGGCTATATAAAAGGAACCGTTTGCAGTGCGCGTGATTTAATTATGATACAAGTACTTAACAATTTGTAAAAGAATAAATCTGGCATTAGGTACAGAACGCACCTAGCACATTAGCTTAATGTTCGTGTTTTTCTTCCACAAACAGTACTTCGAAAGTGAAAAGCAGAAGCTACAAAAAGTTAATTCGTAATTCCTAACACAGTGTTCGTTGATAATATTATTTGTAGAGATGAAGAAACGAATTCAATATTACGCAATAGAAAATTGGTAAATAAAAAAAATTCTGCGCTAATGTATTTGCATAACAGTAAACTAAAAAACAAGTGTGCTCATGACGGATCGTCTGTTTGCAAAAATATGAAAATTATAACAGCCAATATTTACACATTGGTAAGCGATGCGATTATGTAGTCAGCAGGTTTCACGTCGCGATATCAAAATTATGTATCGCTTAGTATGTTAAAAATGGTAACTTGACTTCTGGAAATGCTAGCCGTCATATGTTTATGTCTAAATGGTTACATAACATTCTAGCGACTGTCCTAAATGAAAACATGACCTAATATGTGTACAAATGTCCTATTGGTGTAAATATGGCGTACGAAATCAGTTAAGAGGTGAGAGCGAGGGAATATAAAGAGTCGCACGAAGTTCCAAGCTTATTCGCTGTTTGTCTGTCGTCCGAGTACTATCCCTGTACGCGCAGCCTACTTCGATTCAACAACGCAAGAATGGATTCCGAGACCGGAACTTCCACCCAGTAGGCCGAACAACAGGCACCTCCTCAGGCCCCTAAGCCCCAGCTTCATCCCATAACGGTGTACCACACACGTGACTGCACCTATGGAATGGTCCTCGCGCTGTTCAAGGACCAGCTTAGCCAGCCAACCAACAACCGGCTGGTCCAGCAGGGGGTGCAAAACCTGCCCCAGACTGTCGCAGACTACCGCCTGGCAATACAGGTACTGGAGTCGGTTAGTGTATCATTCAGCGTACTAACACCACGCCACGAACTGCCCCTCAAGGTAGCCATAAAGTGCCTTGAAAAGACCCTGCCGATCTCGTGGATACGAGAGGAGCTCATTGAGTGCGGCTTCGCGCCACTAAACATCGAGCCAAGTTCTCCACCCGTAACAGGCAGCCCCTCCACATGTTCATCGTGGAACTGCCTAATACCGAGGCATCAAAAGCCATCTTTGACCTGCACTTCCTATGCGGACTTGCAATAAAAGTTGAGGACTACCATCGCCAAGATGCCCCCCCCCCCCAAGTGCAGTAACTGCCAACGTTTCGGTCACTCCAGCAAGGTGTGCCACGCCCCTCCCCCCCTTTACGTGTCGCCTGTGCGGCAAAGGTCACAAGACCGCGACTTGCGACCACGAAAACAAAGATGACAAGTCTATCCGATTTTGTGTTGGCTGCCAAGGTAAACATGCAGCCAACTACAGAGGCTGCGAGGCCTACAAGGCCGAAAAGTGGCGTTCCCTGCCCCAAGAAGAGCGAAGGAAACGACAACAGCAAAGCAAAGCCTCGCAGCAGGCACAAAGCCAACCCCCTAAAAGTTTCAAGGTCCTCCGCGCCCCTTGGGTACAAACCAGTCAAGATGGCTGGACTACTGGGGGGAGAGGCTCACAAGATCGCACCCAGGCGCAGAACTTTGCTCCTGGGTACGACCAAAACATACCTATACCCATGAGTAATAGGTATAACGCTTTTTATGCTCAGCAGGGATTCTCAGAGGTAGAATTTCCTGCCCTGGCAAATCTTCAGCGGCCCAGAGGCCAACGCCCCTCACAAATGGGACCAAAGGGGAAAATGACCCCGAAAACCGCCCCCAAAAACAGTAAAAAGTCCGCCAGTGCTCGCCTCGAGCAAGCAAAGCAGACTGCCAAGCAGTCTGCCCCCACCCCGCCCCAGGCACCGCGCCAGAGTAGGCCGGTGCACCCGGCCAATCAGGAGCGACCAGCCCAAAGCGAGGGCACAAAAGCTCCAGAAATGGCCCAGGACGCCATTGTGGACGTGACCCCAGTACAGAGCACGACCTCTGTAACGCCCTCTGTATTCCACACCATTGAACAACAGTTCGCCCAGTCACCTAATGTCCAAAAATACCCCGAATTATGACAGCTGTGCACACAGCTGTTCCACTTACTAGCTATCTGGCTTGACCCCAATAGCACCCTGGAGGACAAGTGTAAGGCCACTATGGGCTTTGCTTTGTCGGCCAGAAAAATGGTCCAGTCCAATGCCACCCCCTAGGCAGGGGGAGGTGATAGGTCTGACATGTACGTCAAGAAAATTGATTATTTGTTTGGAATTTTACTGTATTTTGTTTCGTCTCATCGTTGTGTCGGTCGCATTTTGTTTTCTGTTTCTGTTTGATAAAGTACAGGTTTTGTTTCTCTTCATTGGTGTGTCGTATTTTTATTTTGTGGTCCGTACATTTTTCTGGTTGTACCTTTGTCAAAGCAGACCTCACACCTGGGTTTCCTGCCTTGGTGGTTACTAACCCAAACACATGAATACATTATTTATTACTCCTTAGTTTTGCTTATATTACAAGTGTTGCTTTTTAATTTAAATATACAATCGCAAATTTATGCCTTAAGATTAAGACCAACCAAACATTTGCCGAGATGTCAGACCTATCACCTCCCACCGAGGCGATCCGGGTTCGATTACTGGCGGGGTCGGTCCCCGGATTTTCACACGTGGGAATCGTGCAGGACGATGCCGCTGGTCGCCGGGTTTTCTCGGGGATCTCCCGTTTCCCCCGCCCATTCAATCCGGCGCTGCTCCATACTCACCTCACGTCACTCCTCACCAGCGCTAAAGACCTCGATGTTAAGCGCTGACCAAAATCTCTATCACTCACCCATCTTAAGAGAAGTCGTCAGCACTTTGTTTATTAGTTTTGTGCCAGATAGTTCATCAATGAGGGATATTTTCTTCATTTTCCTTTTGAATTTTTCAGAAGTTGTCGTTGTCAAAACCTCACGTTAGCTAACTTTTGTACGAGAATCGATTATCAATGCAGTTTTACCCTTATTTATACCTTCAGAATAAGAAAGTATGTAGGTAAGATAGAAAAAGATGCTGGTTGTGATATAAAAGGGCTACGAAACTTTTGGAATAATGCTAATATAGTCGTAACCCTTAAAATTTTTAAAGCTTTGGGATGGACCAGGCTATATTGCCACACGTTTGTTGATTCTTTAAATACATCTGGATGGCCCACGCTGTGAGGTAATACATGTATTGATTCTTGCAAGTGTTCTGCACGTCTGTTCTTCCGATGCGCATAGGCTTATTTTCGTGGTATTGCGCTCATCTCCAAACATAAGTTACGTCAAAGCTTTTTACCCAGAAATAGCATTTTGCATTATTGCTGCTCAAATAATATGCTCTGCCCAAGATTTCGGTGATTTGGAAATTACTTACAACACCTCCTCTGTTGTTGACCAGCAACGATTTGAATTCCTGCGCGTAAAATGTACTTAATAACACCATAAAATTCACATCTAATGACTCCAATGTTTGTGTTCAGTTTTGGGGGAAGCAGACGATAACAACTCAACTCTCCCTTGCTAAATGAATAACAAATATGTGCGTGGTAGGTTAATGAAGCAATAGAAGAATGGGATCATCTTCAGAAAGTTTCCTGTCGTAGTTGAAATGTTCTAACAGCTGTAGGAATATTTTGACCTGCGTCCATCCACTTGCAGCAATTGTTCCTGGCTGTGCACCGTAGACAAAACAAGTAATGGCGGGGCATAATGCCCTGCTGCGTAGAAACCCAGCTCCGCTGGTATTTATTGCCAGGGCACTGCTTAAATAAGAGCTCTTGCTTGCCGCAATCACTCCAGTGGCATTTCTGAGAAATGTTATACGCAGAGGCGGCCTTTTTATATCCCATTGTTTGGTTCCAGCTTAGTCCACGTGTTCCTATTTCTGCAGTTTTGTCGAGTTTAAATATTTAATTCCTAAAAGCACGAAGATATCGCAAAGGTGTTACATAGAAATAATTTAAACTGTTCATACTATGTAGCCTAATTTTTTTTCAAAGCATAAATTTATATAAGTTTGATTACTTATCGACTACTTTACATTTTTGAAGTAAATATTTAACGAATATTAGAAAAACTATTTTTTTTAATTAGACTTCAGAGTACAAATAATTCTAAGTTACAAGTTTGCGATTTCTGCTCTCATTCAGGATTTAAAAAAATAATAAAACTTACTAAAATAGCGTAAATAGAGACCAGTGGCCTTAATTTATTGTGTGAACTATATATTCCTGCGTACAAGACATAATATGTTCTGATCCAACTTTTAATATCTCTCTGCAAGTAGAGTTGAGAGTCTTTCTGATTCCAAAATGTCCTCTAGCTGATGAACTATGAAGTTTCTTCAGCACCTCTGAAACTCAAATTTCTGGGAGTACCAGTTGTAGATGTGTTTGTTTGCCATTGCATTGCCACTTTCTCAGTTATGGTAGGCTATATAATCCGATTGTGTTCCGTATGCTGTGGTTGTAACAATTGTCTAAATAGCTCTGCCCACCCAGGATGCCGATCCCTTTCTTTCAATTCTAATATTGGACTAAGAGCAAGTTAATTTTTCTGATCTTTACTAATATTTTTGTCACTCTAAGGAGAAAGTACATCGCTTGTTGTGAACTCTTGCATTCTTGTTCTTCGAGCATTTGGTGTCTTCCAGATTTCTCCTCTTGGTGCTTAAAATCGGAGCACACTGGCTCATGTGGCATCCTGGAAAATGCATCAACATTGTTGTGTAGACATCCAAGCCGGTGCTGTATTTCAAAATCATGCTCTTGGAGGTGTTGTATCAACCGAGCCATTTGTATTTCAGGGTTTCCGAAATTCACTTGCCAGTATAATGAACCATAAGCTGTTCCTGGAATAAAATGCCTTCTTTGTATGTAATATTGAACGTAAGAAATGGCCGTAACTATTGTAAGGAGTTCCCTGCGAGTTACACAATAACTTCTTTTAGGTTATGTAACACTTTGTTTAAATTTTCTAACGGCCTTTTGTTTTCCATCCCTGATCTGCGACAACACAAAATCAATCCCCACATCACTAGTATCAGTGTAAAAAAATTAACCCATGTTCACTTCTAGAGTAGCCTAGGACAGGAGGAGAAACTATTATAATTTTCTCAGCTAGGATTCACATTCGGGAGTCCAGATAATTTTTTTTTATACTCAGTCAACTTAAGTAACTGCTTTTCCTTTGGGGAAAACTAATGCAATACACGCCGGAAAATAAGCAGACATCTCCAGAAATCTTCTAATTTGAGTCCAATCAGTTGTCTGTGGCTAGTCTTTGATTCATTTTGTCTTCTCAGGATAGGCTTATAATCCATGTAGCCGACATTATGTATCCCAAGAAATTCATTTTTTTTAGGTGTGGCAATTTGTGGGAATTAGCTTAAAATTATCTGAAATCACACTCTGCAGCAACTTATAATGACATGTCAAGTACTCTTCGAATGTCTACCCTATGATCAGAATATAATCTAAATAAATTTGACAACTATCCGATAGCACTACCATTAGTTGTTCGAATGTCACTCGAGCATAGCACATTCCAAAAGGCATGACCTTTAATTGCCAAGTCCATTTTCCTTGTACAGAAAAAGCAGACTTTTCGCTATCTTCTGGGGCCATTTCGCATTGCCAGTAAAAATTTTTCATATCGAAGGAGCAGAACCATTTTTACCCAGCCAGGCTATGCAATGTGTCATCCAACAAAGTAAGTGGGTAAATGTATTTCCTGGGCACATCATTCACCTGGCAGTAATTTCCACAAAATCTCGCAGAACCATCTTCGTTCTTATTTAACATAATGGGATATGATCATGGGCTGATTAATGGCTCTTTCACATCGATATCCTTAATTTTTCTGCAGAATGCCATAAACCTCCTAGACATCTGCCTAGGAGGTTGCTTGATACATCTAGCCTCTCCTGCGTCCATACGGTGGCATGCGACAGATGTCCTACCAATGTCACGTGAACCACATAAAACATATTGTTTTCCTTCATTGAGAGTTCTGAATAAACCCTCTCTTGTTTCCAATCTATGTTTTTTCTTGCTCTCTGTCAGACTTCTAAAAGGGGATTTGCAGAGTGTGCTTAACAGAATCCTCCTTTAAGGTTTATGGTCCAGTTGTGATTATTTGGGAAACCTTACATTACCACAACTGTGGGCGGCTCAACACTATTTTTTCATTCTAACAGTCATATTATCCAAGTTTTATGAAACGTAAGGCATTGTTACAAGTATTTTATCAGGAAGATCACTCCTTGAAACCATAGGCACAATAAATCCCAAGAACATCACAAATTTACCTACACAGCACCCTGGCATTACAATTTCACTTGAGGCTTGCAGCACAGTGCTCTAAAACATAACTACTGGATAGTTGTCTGGTGAGGGTAATTCTGGCCGTGGTATTATTACTTCCACTGTTTCACCTACTCTCAAGATCCCCAGTCGAGCGTCAATACAACATCCTAGTTTGCTCAGTACACATAAACGTATAATAATAAACATATATCTTCAATATATGGTATGTAGACTTTGAATTCTTGCTTGAGATCACACAATATTAGCTGCACACTTTTCCTCCCGATATCGGGTGTAGTCTTCCTAGTTATAGTTCTTAAAGGACACTGCCTGATATAACCATTTTGTGATTCCTGCCGGAAAGGCCAATTGATGTCCAGCATGATGACAGTAATGGTAGCCCCTGTATCTAAGACCATCTGATAGGTTTCATCGTACAAGCTACCTTGTACCAGCAATGCAGTAAGTTCTTATTTCACTGAATGTACTTGAAATGTGGGGACTTACCATAAGCAATCACCAACCTTCAATCTTATAGACCTGTGTTCACATATTTCCCGAATTTTTGACAGATTGGTTGGCTTCGTGTAACTTTCGACACCGGTTCCCTCGTTGATTTTGTTGGCACGGGCTGTCGTGGTCGTTCACAGTCCCAGCATTCTGGTCGCTTTTGTGGGCGACGCAATGCTCTGCAGCACCAAATCTCTGTAAATGACATTCATAAGAGTCTCAATTTCATTTGGAGTATTTTCGATGCGGTTCCCTTTTTCATCACTTGTCAGTGCCACTTGTCGCACCGCAAACCAATTCGCCATGACAACTCAACCTCCATTGCATGAGCTAAGGGTATGGTGTGGTACTGCCAGCCGCACTGCTTGCCGCATATTCATATCAGTAATGATATCAATGAAGAAGCCAAAGGCAATCACTTCCCGCTCCTCCTCTGGACACACCTAGAGTGACTGATAGGCTAGCCTCACAATGTCTTGCCAAAGTTCTTAGCGAGAGTCCCCAGGTCGCTGGCTGCGACTTTAAAAGTTGAGCATGGTGAACATGTTAGAAATTGCAGTCACAGGAGCACAGTTCTGGACCAAAAACTAATGAAATATACTAAAGTAAATGCCGTTAAGGCAGCGATTGGAGTATAATGTGTGCAGGACCTCTCAACATGGCTGACCGGCAGTAGGCACGCTGTTCTGCTGTCCAGCCAATCAGGGTTGCGAAAATCTCATATTGGTGCTGATACATAATGATTTGTCGCCATCATAAGTAGCAGGTTTGATTCTAACCTCTTTTCCAACCGCAGACATGACAACACCATCTGAATTCATGTGCTGTGACATTCCTGCCAACGATCTGACGTTGCAGAGTTCTTTCCGTCGTTAACCTCGTGCCTCATTTCTGACCTTGTTGCGTTGCTATCTTCGTATGTCGATGGTTGACCACACGTCTTCCAATATAGGAATTTCTCCCATTCTGTCAAGAAGACACTCACCTCTTTCTGCAGATCGTCATTTTGACAAGTTTTACACATTCACTAAAACCGCCAATATAATGGTGTAACATTTGAAAAACTATTAGTTTTAATCCACATACACAATGTTTGTATGCACAAGCTCACTGATTCTTTCCCTTTTTTGTCTACACTATCTTAAACACTGTCGGTTTTCTTGTCTACATTCTCATTAACATTGTCCCTCTGTCAAGGCTCACAATCCTTCCAACTCACTAGCAATAATTCTTGTAAGCATATAGTTATTAACATAAAAATACTTTTCTGTAAACATTTAACATGTTAGTGGAAATACATACTTACATACACTTAATTTTAATTATATTATATTTTTACTAAGTGCTTCCATTACACTTCTGACACGAGTGTTACAAGTTGGACAAGAAACACTGAGGGATGGCGGTCATAGATTAAATTAAATAAAATAATTAAAGCCAAATTCATTTACAGCTATCTACAACAAAATGCTTAAATATCATTAACAATCTCGTCTAATTTAATGTCACGAATTAAAAACAAGCAAAACAAATAAATACGATACATATAACTGTTATACATTAAAAATAATAATGTCCCATCCCTTTATGCAAGCCCTCTGTTTATTTAATATTTGTATGCATACTCACAAATAAGCACACAATATTATAAAAGTCGCAGAATGAACTCGTCGACCCAATTCCTCGTAGCAAACAATACCTCCTAGAGTCTTGGGTACCTCTCACAAACCGTCGCTGTTACCACGATTCACTGACATGCACACAATATGCCTCTGGGCAAAATCTCTCCCAGCATGTGGCGCAGCTCTGTTAAATTCACTTAATTGAGAGTCCAGAAATCACGTGGCGACGCTCTGACTCGAAGTTACGAGAATCATGTCGCATAAGGGTTTTAAGGCGCAGTCGGGGTACAGTGAGAAGGTAGAAGAATTCTGCTGGCAGTAATATTTATTGTTATCTAAGTGTTTAGGAAACTCGACAACGGATACGAATATCGGAAACCACCCAGACGAAGCTTTATTGCAACTGTTAACTAAAGTTTCCTAGAAATATAAAACAACCATCAATGTCGCCCAACTTATAAAAATTTAAGGTGAAGGTGAGAATATTTTAAACCCTCCCTCCTTAACAACTAGGTCTTAAAGCCAATGAAGGTGAAGAGAGTAGAAGGGACAATACAACAGCCATGTCCGAGCTGGGATTCGAACATCCGAACTCTTGCACTCCGACCGGCGCCTAACGGACTACGATGTGGAGGCCGGCCTAATGTTAAAAAGTCGCAGTACTTCACGTACCACAAGATGGTGCTCATCCGTCTATGATACATAGGCCGGCTTAATTGTTACTAAGTCGTAGTACTTCATGTACCACAAGTTGATGCCCATCCGACTACACTACAGAGGCCGGTCTAATTGTTACTAAGTCGTAGTACTTCATGTACCTCAAGATGATGCTTATCCGACTATGCTATAGAGGCCGGTCTAATTGTTACTAAATCGTAGTACTTCATGTACCTCAAGCTAATGCTTATCCGACTACGCTACAGAGGACGGTCTAATTGTTACTAAGTCGTAGTACTTCATGTACCACAAGCTGATGCTCATCAGACTACACTACAAAGGCCAGTCTAATTGTTACTAAGTCGTAGTACTTCGTGTACCACATGATGATGCTCATACGACTACACTACAGAGGCCGGTCTAATTGTTACTAAGTCGTAGTACTTAATGTACCACAAGCTGATGCTCATACGACTACACTACAGAGGACGGTCTAATTGTCACTAAGTCGTAGTACTTCATGTACTACAAGCTGATGCTCATACGACTACGCTACAGAAGCCGGTCTAATTGTTACTAAGTCGTAGTACTTCATGTACCTCAAGCTAATGCTTATCCGACTACGCTACAGAGGACGGTCTAATTGTTACTAAGTCGTAGTACTTCATGTACTACAAGCTGATGCTCATCCGACTTTGCTACAGAGGACGGTCTAATTGTTACTAAGTCGTAGTACTTAATGTACCACAAGTTGATGCACATACGACTATGCTACAGAGGACGGTCTAATTGTTACTAAGTCGTAGTACTTCATGTACCTCAAGCTAATGCTTATCCGACTACGCTACAGAGGACGGTCTAATTGTTACTAAGTCGTAGTACTTCATGTACCTCAAGCTAATGCTTATCCGACTACGCTACAGAGGACGGTCTAATTGTTACTAAGTCGTAGTACTT
>PNEQ01099419.1:0-11028 GCA_003012365.1 Medauroidea extradentata | reverse complement strand
GACGCTTCCAACGACATCTTTGTAAGTTTTCCTGTTAAAAATTGTATTATATTATTTGCGTCATCTTTGAAATATTAATGAAATATGCGAAGAATTTGTGCATTTGGAGTATTACAGGTTGTTAGCCCGACGAGGGAACGTTAGTTACTCTCCAGCTCAGCTTATGAGAATGTCCTGCGCACGAAATAGTACTTTCGTTAGTTTCTAATTTTGTAAGTTGTATGGTATAATTAGGATGTCAGGGCCAATCACTTGTTTAGCGTTCGTAACACTTCGGTGTTGTAAAAACTAAATTCGAATCTGCATTTACTAAGCAAGTACCAATGAGGAAATTATAAGTGGAAAGAAATAATTTTTAAGATAATAATATCTGTAAACAGTTAATAATAATTTACAACACTGTAATTAACATCAGTTCCTATGAACAGTAGAAATGATCACTTATTCCTTACAACTTTAATCAATGTGAATGTATTTTGCATTTTAAAATGGAGTGGAATTCGTGATCTCGTAGATATTCATTCTTTGGCTCGACAAAAAAAAAAGTCACCCATTGTAGTACATCAAAATCTGGTCATGTGACCACTTTGTCTACGATACAACACCGATTGAGAAAAATGTATTACTTATTTCATGTAAAAATTTTAACGGAGTTCTGTACAATTATTGGTAAAGTAATTGGAAGAAACGCACTGCTATGTCGTAGAGCGGCTCACGCACCCCTTACGGCATACCCACTCCCACATCCTAGCCCTGCTGGAAGCTTCAAACCCTTCCCAAATCGCTCTCTACACACAGGCCAGACTTGGTGCAAAGTGGTCTGACGAGTTTCCTCCTCTCCTCCCTTCTAGGACAATGCCCACCCTCCCCACACACTCGCCAAGTGACAACTGAGGACAGACAGCAGACATCGACACCACCCTGCCTCCTCCCTCTAGACAGCTCGGCTATAGGGACTACATAGTACCAAAGTTTATCACCACTGCTGTTCCAATACGCTGAGCGCTGTTGTCGCTTGGAAGGGAGAGCAACATAGATCCTGCTTCCAAGAGTGCCTAGAGGCGAGTGTGAGAGATTCTGAAGCGCGGTGGCTAATATAGCAAGTTCACGCGTTCTGCGACGTGTTCCACGTGTTCGTGGAAGGTATGCGAGTCGCTTTTGACCTATCAAATTGAAATTACTGACATGTCGATCTGACAGCGCACTGGAACAGCCTTAATGCACTGCAGCAAATCTACAAGATGAAAAGTAAATATAATAACACAAACTAAAAAAATCTAGTACTAAGATATAATGTGTGTTGCCATGGTTTGTGGTAAAATTATAGATAAAATATTTTTAAAAAATCTTCTCATTATACTATCAGTTTTTTAATGTAAAATCTGTAGTAAATTTAGTAAATAAGATGCAATATATTAATTAACATCCATACCCTTTCATTAAAATTTGCAAGAATTTCACAGTATAAGAAAAAAAGCAACTCCTAGAAAACAATTTTTGTCTTTGTTTTTTTAGCAAATATTTTGCAATGGTGTAATCTCTTGAACGTGTGTTAAGGTTATACGATTACTACATTATAAATAGTTCACCAGAAACACATAACACTAGCGCACACAGCTCACAAAGTTGCAGAAATTATTTTATAGAACTTCACACATATGTTGACATAAAATTTATGTTATTTCAATTGGCATTTACAAGTTTATGTACCATGCCTTCTTTTTAAGTGTCCAGTTCAGTTTAGGCATTGTCTTTATAGATATTTTCCTAGACAGCATAGGTTGTGACCAAAATGAATCTGCTGCAATCTTACATGTGCTAAGTTGGTGACAGAATCATCAGCATATCTGAACGTGCCAGAATTGTTACACCAGCAATGTTGAAGATGTTACCTTGCAGTTGAGATCTTGCAGCATATTGACAGTACGTACCATGCCAGAAATGTCACACTGGCAATGTTGCATACATGCGCCAGAAATGTCCAACCAACAACATGCTCATGTGCTCTCAGTGCTAGAGATGTGCCGGCAACATGCTAGTGACATGCAGAGTATGTTACTTTGTAGGATTGTCTGCACCTGTTCTGCATGTAATAGTCTGTTTCATATAAGAATTCCACTTTTTGACATTTGTGTTAGAATTCATTTTTTTAGTTGTTTCCATAATATAAGCAGCGTTTTTCTCTGCCACAAGTAACTTTTGCACAAATACAATTAGCTGGATCTCAAACTGTGCAATTTATCAAAATTAAAAGTTATTTCCTGCAGAAATTGGTACACACAATAGTCTTCAAAACTGTCAAAAAATGTAATTCTTTCATCAGACAGACTATAGCACGTTCTGACAATGTCAATACAATGTGACAGTGTGGCGTGCAGACAACGTACATGAAAAATTACTATGCTGTTTCTGTTGGGTTGTTTAAAAACCAGTTTCAAGTTCACAGACCAAAATATAAAATTTTTTAATCAGCACCTTCTGGAAACTGTAACATTTGCAAAATAATTATTAACTTCCTTAAACTGATGCAATATTATGGCAGAATAATATTTTACAACCCATAGTGCGTGAAATATTAGGGGTAGGCAGTCTATGCTTTGGAAATCAATGAGAGAGTGTAATTTCTGCTGAAGAATTCGGTAAGATGAAGGGGTTTGTAAAGTTAGAAAGGGTTTGGGAAGGAACTGCTATTTTCTACTTTACTTGAGTGGCCTCATGATTATAAGGTTTTGTATTAGTAGTGGAATCAAGGCATAGTTAATTTAAAAAGATAATTCTACTGGGCTGCGACTACTCCCTATTTTCTTCAAGACTTCATGCCATAAATTTCATTGCTCAAACAATGTAACACAGTAGTCATGTTGAGTCTTCAGAGAGTGACAAAGTAACGTAAGTAAACCCACAAAACATCTGAATGTTGGGTCACGATATGTGTCTGCAATATAAATAACGTGTTAAAACGTATTACAGTAGGGTCAGGCTGGTGAAGAGGAAAGGAACTTTAGGCCTAGGGTGATAATCGAGGATTTGGGATGGAAAATGTTGAGGGACAGGAGGAGGAAGGAAGGGCTGGTTAGGTTGTATAAGGCAAAGATTGGGGAAGGGGATATGGGGTGGTTTGGCCTGCAAGCTAAGCAAGGTAACTTTTCTGTACCTGGGAAATAACAGTGAAAAAAATTTAGAGGGTATGGATTGGATGAGAACGGGAGAGGGGCAGACAGTCAATGCTGGTGAGAACAGTGAGGAAGTGGAATGTTCTGAGGGAGTGAAGCGTTCTGTGGGAGGAGTTGGTGACTGTGAGGGTGTTTGGAAGGATTAGGAAGGGACTGGAAGATTGGTGCTGTGTGGTTGGGGGGGAGTCGGCTCAAAACTGTGTGTTATCACAATTGAAAGAGTAAAACTTATTATTAGATAGTCTGTCACAGTAACCCTTTTAGCCAAATTAATTTGTATACTGATTAAGTCATCTAAAACATATGTAAAGTGGGTATATCCTTTTGTGCTAACCTACTCTTTAGATATTGGTGTGATTTGTAGGCCTATTGTCTACAAAATGATGCCTCTGTACACATGTACGACATAGATACAGGCCTTTAAGTATATACTAAAAGATACTACTAAGAGTTAATGCAGAATATTTTTATTTAGTTAGGAACTAAGTATTTTATAGGCGCCCAAATCAATACTTTAACATCTTTGTAAATTTAAAATTGTGGTAAAGAAACTGGTGTTGATGAATATTGTCATTTAGATTTCCTAAGTAGATTGGGAGTAATTTTTATTTTGTATCATATTTTTAAGACATTTCTAATAACATATTGTGGTGATCTTATACTAAATAACGTAATCAATGATAAAATAAATGGTTGCTGGTCTCGTACGATATTTATAACCTATATTTACAGACTTCGCGTCTGCTAGGGTTGAGTCAGAAAGAACACAGTAAAGCCCACATTATCAAAAATTGTTTGACAGTTACTGTCCTATTTAATAGTATGTAAAGCGAATAAGTTTTAACGATTAGTTGGATGTGGCAAGGATCACGATCACATTTATTTGAAACGATAGTTTCTTGATAATTAAATTGATTTACCATACACAATTCCACTGATAATTTTGTAGCACAATTACACTTTTAACACGAATCAATTCACATTTTACACTTCCAGCTGTTAATTAAGAAAAGTCTTCATACATATCTCATTTTTCGTTTTGTCATAACTTCACTTCACTTCATACCATTTTTCTTGGCCTTGGGCCTAACCCGTACAGCCATACACGAGACCAATATACCCATTTGACCGTGGTAATTATTTTATTATAGATTATAGTGGGAGTGAGTAAATTCATCGTAGGTACCTTGTGTCTACACTACCAGTGATTTTTAGTTATCGGAAATAGTTTTCTTGTAATTGAGCTTCTATAATTTCTTCTAGGGCAGGGGTCTTAAATATGGATGTTTTCGTAACTGATAATTCCATATTTGAGTGGCCAATAAGTGTCCTCCATTCCTCTTCCTACGATCCGCTCTTGTCGGCTGCCACTGCTATACTGATCAGACGAGCAATTTCGGCTCGTGAATGTAGGAAAGATAATTTTTGTAGGCTGATATCCTTGCTAGCCGAGACTTTGATTGCGTTTGGTGTGTTAGAGATTTACGTCGTGTGACTTTAAAAATGTGAAGATAGCTTCATATATTTCCAGAGAAGCCTGACATAATAAACTTTCTCTGTTTAAAGGAAAAGATACACCCAATTTAGTTAATCTCTGAAGAAATATTTCTCTGTTTTTTAATTTGTTACACTGAAATAGTATATGATTAACATCCTCTTGTGATCGTCCACATTCGCATGTAGCGGATTCACATATATTTATTTTAAATAGG
Source organism: Medauroidea extradentata (assembly GCA_003012365.1). Classification (NCBI taxonomy): domain Eukaryota; kingdom Metazoa; phylum Arthropoda; class Insecta; order Phasmatodea; family Phasmatidae; genus Medauroidea; species Medauroidea extradentata. The sequence goes on along the minus strand of PNEQ01099419.1, from coordinate 6,143 downwards.
TGTTGTTTAAATCGTCCATGATTTAATCGAAGACGTACGATCGTCGTATAGAAACTTTTAGACCGATTTATTCGTTGGGACCATGGTTTCTTTCGCAAAATCGGTTGAATAGTTTTATACGGAATAGCTGTATTCGAAGTTTCCCATTGAAACAACCATATCTTTCTGATTTCAGTCTTAAGTTTTTGAAGCATTACTTCCATTATGGGTCTGGAAATTTCCGAACCTTCACTTGCAGCCGTTTTGGCCATTTTATCTACAGTTTCGTTAGGCCCTATACCCATATGGCTTGGTATCCATGAAATCATTATTTTTATTCCATTTTTTTCTAAATTATATAAGTTATCTTTGATTTGCAGCACTATATCTGAAAATTTAGGAGATTATGTGATATTTTGCAATGCAGTCAACAGGCTTTGTGAGTCTGTGTAAATCCAGTTTCTTTCTCTGCCTAAAGTTTGAACAATTTCTAAAGCCTTGTGTACAGCATAAGCTTCTGCATAAAAAATAGATGTCTCCACCGCTAATTTGAATAATCCAGACATTTTTAGTTCAGGAATGTAATAAGCACAGCCCACTGAGTTGTAATTTTTTTTATCCATCGGTGTATATCTGTAAATAGTCCTTACATTTACTGAGATGTTCTGTAAATATTTGTTGCGCTACCCATGGAGCAATATCTGTTTTTTCGGTTTGAATACTCGGGATATATTTTATGCATCTTAATGGTGTAATGCAATGTCCTAAAATGGACTTAGTAGCGTGTGATATAGTTTTCCCTTGGTAACTGTGAGGAATATTGTTTGATAGTAGGAAGGATATCCAAGTCTATGTTATTAATGATAGTTCTAACTGGATGTAGATTGAAAAAGGATGTTTTTATCCAGTACTTATTTGCTATGTATTTGAACCATAGTTCGATAGGTGGGATATTTGCTTCCACATGTAAAGCGACAATTGGCGCTGAATTCATGGCACCGAGGCACTTCCTTAAACAGGCATTTTGTAACTTCTGCAGAAGTGTAAGATTAGAGGCACTTACAGTAGACATCAACATACATCCATAATCCAATTTAGCTCTTACAAAGGTCTTATAGAAATATAGAAGGGTACCAGGATCACCACCCCATTTTGTGTGACTAATAGCTTTCATCATATTTAGCACTGTGCGTAGCTTTATTTCCAGAAATTTGATTTGGGGGGTCCATGTAAGGTGAGAGTCCAACAATATCCCCAAGTAACGATGGTTTGATATGTTCTGAATAGTCCGGTTAGACATGTGAATGCGAAGTGTACTTCTAGTGATCCTTTTTCTTGTGAAGACCATCACTTTAGTTTTCTCGAATGAAATATTTAGTCGATTAAGTATCAGCCAATCTTCAAGGAGTTTTAATGCCTGAATTATTTTACTTCTGCCTCTATTACATTGTGTGTCAGATGAAATAAGACTATGTCGTCCGCATAGGCCAGGGAGCGTACACAATTGCCAATGTTAAATATTAGATCTTGTGTATATAAAATGAAAAGAAGGGGGCTTAGAACACCCCCTTGCGGTGTACCTACATAAGTTGTCCTACCTGATGTATAATAATGACCCATTTTCATGTGGACTGTACGTCCAGACATTAGTGAAAAAATAATTTGTACGATTTGCCTAGATATGCCCAGCGTATCCAATTTACTTAGTAGAGGGGGCATATGTACTGAATCAAAAGCAGACACCAGATCTATAAAACAGGCAGTTAGTATGCCTTTCATTCTAAATGCTTCTAATGCCCAGCGTACTATTATAGCTACTGCATCTACTGTAGAACGCATCTTCCTGAATCCAAAATGTTCCCGTCGTATTAAATGATTAAATTCTAGCCACCATTCCAGTCTACCCTTTAGTATGCGTTCAAACGTCTTCGCAACACATGATGTGATTGTGATAGGCCTATATGAAGTCGGCAGGGATGGGTCTTTGTTCGGTTTAATTATTGGAGCTATTAAGGCCTCTTGCCATTGTTGAGGAACTAATGCATTCTTGAGTATGCTGTTGAATAATCTTCGTAGATAATTATGACCCGATCTAGGCATTTCATAAAGGTGTCGATCCGTGATGCCGTCCAGGCCAGGACACTTGCACGTCCTTCTCAAAGCTGACAGGTATTCACTATATTCAATTGTGGCAGTACGGCATTCTGTTCCCTGACACTTACGAAGGACTGGACTTGCTGTTCCAACATAATTAAGCTCAGCTTTTGTTGGCACATAGTCAGGAGCAGTAAGGTTATGTATGCTTGTCAGAAGCTCAGGGCCTATCATCTCTTGATTAATGACAGTGGCTTTGTTTTGTAAAACTTTCAGTACTTTCCAAATGTCATGGTTTTTAGTGTGTATCGACATATTAGAGCAAAATTGTCTCCAGTGGGCTTTCTTGCTTTGCTTGACTTCCCGTTTGAATTTGGCATCTTTTGATAAATACAGTAGAAAGTTTGACTGTGTACTATTTTTCTTATATGTAGCAAAAGCTTGTCTACGTTCAGTATTTAAGCGGGCACATTCTTCTGTCCACCATCCACAGTATGGTCTTCTGAGTGACTTTTTTGTACTTTTACTAGGAGTGTTTTCCACAATGGCATACATAACTGAATCTTGCCAGAGATCATATTGTTGTTGTATGTTCCAGTCAACTGGTGTACCAGCAGTGATCACTTTTTCTAAAGTGATTTTGTATGAGTCCCATGCAGTGTTGTGGTACTTGAAGGATGCATACCATAATTGTTGTAAGTGCTGGAAGTCTGTGATATTATCCTGATCAATGCAGTCTATAGTGACCACAATTGGATAGTGGTCACTACCCATTGGGTCATTTAATGTGTTCCAAGTAATGTTTTTGACTAGGTTTGGAGAACAGAAAGTTAAATCTATGGCAGAGCTCCACTTTTCTGAAGTTCCTACATATGTGTGGTCTCCATTATTTAAGAGAACATATGGAGATGCATTTAAAAATTCGGCTAGGTGTCTTCCAGCATTATCTGTAATGGGATGGTGAGCATTAAAATCACCTCCTACAATTAGGTTTGATGTGAATGATGGAAGTAAGTCATTCCATTCTGCCTGTGTTTGATTGTGACGAGGGGCGGCATAAACAGAGTAGAAAGTAGTTGGACATCCTTTGTACCAAACTTTGCAGGCTGCAATTTCTACATCTGGATGTGTCTTATCGATGTGAACTTCAGTGAAAATTATGCTTTTATTAACTAGAACTGCTACGCCATGGTTATTTAGCCCTGAACCATGATATATATTGTAACTCATATTGTGAAATGATGGTGCTGTTGCTTCCAGCGTGTTTCTTGAAGTATTATGACATCACTGGGTTCAACTTGATTGTATTTCTGTATAATACCTAATTGTAATGTTAGATATCTACAGTTCCATTGTAAGATTCTCATTTTATAGTTTTTCGACTCATGTAATGAGCCTGTTCCATAAACTTTGTTGGTATGTTTTTATTCCCCTTCATTGGTTGATATTGTATGTTCTGTATATGTAGCACATTGGTCGAGATTAGAACGTACTTTTTGTATAGCTTTGTATAGCATTGGCGTACCAATAATAGATGTTCCTTCGATTAAAGATAGTAATCTTTGAATAGATGATTGTAGTGACATCGCCACCTCCTCGTGGTGACTGTGTCAATTGTTTCCTTGTTGGTGTAGGTTTTAGCAGCGTCATCCCTGGAAAGTTTATTTTGGTGTAATTTTGTCTGGGAATAGTATAACGCAATGGGAGATGTTTTTCGAGTCACTTCCTTTTCTGGCTGAGACATTGTGAAAACTGTAGAGTGGCCTTTTCCTCTTTTGATTGGTGTATGGATTTGTTGGGATGGTCCTCGTTTCTTTTGAGTAGCGGCAAATTCTGCATACGTTTGTAGGTTGGTATGTACCATCCCTGTCGTCAAATTCTCATTACTGTGTGTTCTTTCTACTTCTGTTACACTTCTGTTAAATAGGGGAAAGTTTTTGTCGTAATTTTTGTTTCCTGGTATGGCTTCCTGATACGATCTTTTATGGTTGTTTTCGGTGGATGTATCTGTTTCGTCTAGAACACGGTTTTTGGCTGTTCTGTAGGATATGTTGTGGAGAGCCATGGACTGTTTTATTTTGGATTCTATTTCCCATTTAGGGCAGCGTAATCTATCAGTGGCCTTATGCTTCCCTTCACAGTTTGGGCAGCACAAAGTGGTGGCAGAACATACATCTATTTGGTGGTCTTCACCACATGCAGGACATCGCAGCTTATTGCTCCGACAGTGTTTAATGGAATGTCCAAATCGGAAACATTTGTTACAGAGCATTACTGGCTGTGTTTTTGGTTTCACCTTGAATATCGTTTTATATACAACTACTGTGTCTGGTATCAGTTGACCCTTGAAAGTCAATGATACTAACTTTGTGGACTGAAGTGTTTCTACATCCTCCATTACCATTTTCTTCATCATTCGTTCAACTCGTATCAGCTCATATGAGGTTTCAATTCCCTCCTGTATTTCTTCGTTTGTAAGGTCTAATGGAATCCCGTATATAAGGCATTGCCTTTGTGTTAGTGAGAGGGGTATATAGCCTTTTAGGTCATGTTGATGTAGAGTGTTGCCTGTAATAAGGTTATTTGCTGCTTGAGTGGTTTTCATCATCAATTTAACCCTATTTGGTCCTGCTCGGGAAATTTGCAAAATATCACGAGTGATGTTGTGTAGTTTTTTACCTATTGAAACTGGGTGTAAATTTCCTATTTTTTTCTGTTGACTCTATAAATACTATAAATGGTCCTGGACTAGTTTTTGAAAATAGAGGGGTTTTTGACGCATCCTGATTATTTACGACTGCTTCATCCTTGTCTTGTAATTCACTATCTGTCGTCATGTTCGGTTGTGTTGTTTCCAAGTTAACTGTCTGAATGTTATCGTTGGTTTTACATACCTCGAAGTCCATGTCTTCTCCCTCCATACTGGAGGTACTTACCACCCTATTGAAAGGCGAATGCCTTAAAACTCTTCATTTTGACTCTTACCATGCTTCTTGATGTCGCACTGGCAGTGATAGACACAAGGCACAATTTGACCCTGTGCCTAGAACTAAAAAAAAAAAAAAAAAAAAAAAACTATTTCGCTCAAAACGCCTAATCGACAGGACTGATAGAGACTGTCCTACCTAGCCGACACTCCGATCCCGAGATTAGAGCAAATCCATTTTGTCATAAAAATATTTACTTTCTTTCTCCAGCAATAGCTCCACAGACAGTACTGTAAATAAAGTTATGCATCATTGGTATACAGAAAAATTTACAGCTTTCCGCGACCGTGTGAATCGCTAGGTCAAAAATCCGCTCTGCCTGTTCGGCGTTGTCGGCGACAGTGTGAATCCACCTTTAAGCAATAAAACTTTTTCCTGACATAAAAACAGTGTTGCCACACACACACGAATACAGAAACATATTTTTGGCGTGAGTATGTTCAGTTCAAATTCACCATTGCACTACACAGCCGGCCACCACTTGTAATCAACCAGTTTTTGTCAGGAGGTGATAATACAGGCCCTAAGAATACAATTGTGAATTAATTTTGCTCATGGCGCTTGATCGTGCACAGTTTCTGATGTTGTGTTATATGTCCTGTGCTTGTTTTTTAATTGTGAACTAACCTTTACGATTCATTCCTATTAATATAGGTACATAAACGTAATTATCCCTAACAGACACCCTTCGATGTCTCTTTGGTTCGACGACTCGAAACGACTCTGCCACCGAGCCTTCATCCTCCGCGCATGAAAGCAATTATTGTAACCTGGCACGTGCGCGTTGTCTACTTCCGTTGGTGTATTCTATGGCCATAGAGTAAGTAAAGTTGAGAGGCGCCAGTCCCATGTTACATATTGATTGCTTAAATTTGTAAACAAAACCTATGCGATCATACCATTTCCTTGCAACTTGACAACGAAAACATTATCGCCAAATACTACATAACGAGAGTAGTTTAGTGCGCTGTAGTTGGCATCAGCGTTCATAAGCTTGGTGCAAAAACGGCATGTAATTCTATTTATATTTTGCTTTGCTTGTTTGTTTGTTTATAAACACGGCGAAAATAACCTCAAAGTTTA
>PNEQ01099411.1:0-31187 GCA_003012365.1 Medauroidea extradentata | reverse complement strand
ATGCCGTTACTATGTATGGACACGTGCAAGCATGGCAATATTGCAACACTGATTTTGTATGGGAATATTTAAAATCTTTGGTGTATGCCAGCCCTGTTTATAGTGTTCACGAACTACAAGAACGCATTGTGTATGGTTGCCACTGCATTCGGAACACACCTGGAATTTTTTAACGTGTACAAGTATCGATGCGAAGACGTGCTGAAGCCTGTCCACATGTGTAGCTATTTGACGTTTTAATCCTCGGGAACACTGGCATTTTTAGCGTTCCTGTCGTAACATGTCATGTGTCATATTGGGAAAACCATTGTTTCTGGAACTATGTTTATAGCATTATGCTTGTTGCGTCGTCCTCCACACATCCCTTTCGCTTGTACCTATAATTAGCAAACATCCTGTATAGTAGAATCCACAGCCAGTTTGGAGACGTAGTACTCGGCGAAGATGTCACCGCCATGCGACCCGCCTACCCTCCCAGACACAACAGCGCTCCTAGCGATCAAAATAGACAGCGGAATGCTTCGCTCCCGGAGAGGAGCATTTGTCTCGGTCATGCGCAGGTATTTATCATCCTGACGCGACAGCTTCCTACTCTGAAACGAAATAAAGAGAGAAAAAGTTCTCAGATCTACACGTCTGGCACAGGAGAAGCAGTGGAAAGGGTCGGTCCTTGTCGTTTCGTGACGGTGAATACACACCAACTTGTGCGCTTAATTAAGCACATTATACACATGACTTTATAGTAAACAAAAATGTGTTAAGTTGTTATTTTTTGGTATGTAGGGATACACAGTAGAAAATGTGTAATATTTTTTAAATAAAATTCGTGAAGTTATATGTTCTCATGGTTTTATTTGTTGATAAATTTCTTGAAGAGGTATTATAATTTCCCGTCAGGAATTCATGTTTAAAATTCTACTACCAACACAACTACAAGGATTTGGTAAGTTCCATAGTTTCTTATACATTATCATTTCCTAAAAGTACATAATACGAAAATGAATAATTTAGTAGAATTCGACTTCTACGAAAATAAATCTGCTATTTGAGAAAGAATCCAGAATTGTAGTAGGAGCATGTAATCCCTCATAAAGTCAAATTAATATGTTTGTGAATTTTCCAATGGCGTCTATAGGCTAATAAAATCATACTGGTATTCATTATGGTATCCCTGTGAGGTATGGTAGGAACTGTACCGTCACAGTTGATAAATCTACATTTAACTCTTATTTGTAGTAATCATATGTTGCTTATTTGCTTCACCCCCCAATCGAGCACAATTTTTACTGTACAAGTGGTGACGTTGGCTAATATTTGTATATAATGCTGGCCTATGATTACCGTTTTCGAAAATAGTGAAAAATATTTCAGCTACTGCACTATATTTTATTTGGCAAATATTCATTTTATTTACGGATAGTAAAAATCTATATTGACTAACTGCATTGTTTTCATCTAATGTGACCGTGTTATAGCTATTGCAAATAGTCTTGCAATTAAATCTTGGTCCTGTTCTGAAATTACTTCAAGTTCACTGCAGATTCACATTCAAACTACGTTTCTGTACATATCAGTACCCATAAATCTGACTGATTAGTTAAACATACATGGAAATTATTTACCGTTACCTCAATCTACAATAAAAAATTTTTACTTACTGTGTATTTACCAAAAGGGTCATTAAGTTACAGTAAATATTTCTGCATCAGTTTGTTTCAGTGTATAACATATGCACATCTGTAGTTCTGCTTCAAGGTCAATGAAGATATTATTTTAATTCTCTTATGCCTCTTAACGATTTACTGCAAATTACAGACGTGTGGTATTGCAGTAACATTATTACTAATGCTATAGTCAAACCAGAATCGTCTTTCCACAAAGACACATTTCCAAACACAACGAAGCAGAACCTGCATTTGAAACAAGTTGCTGAAGAAATCTTTTTCGCAAAAATGAGGAGTCATTTATTATAAGTAACAGCAAGATAAGTGAGATTCGGTCATGCACTTACTAAAAAAAAAAGAGTATAGTTGTAGGTACCATACTTCTGTTAAAATAGGGACAAAGAAACACTTTGGTTGTTCGTACTAAGCTGGACAGTTCCTTCAACAATCTGTTTTGTAGATGAAACAAAGAGCCTTATTGCTTCACACACCAAAACAGATTGTTGAAGGAACTGTTCAGAGTAGTACCGACAGCCAAATTGTTTTTTGTCCCTATTTTAACACAAGTATGGTACCTGCAGCTATACTCTTTTTTCGGTGGCGCGTAAGACTGCCGAAATCTTGAATCCCCATGATTTCCCAAAATCGGTACAGGCCAATCCTGGGATGATTCTTAAAAAATGCCACGGCCGACTCCACTCCCAGTCCCTGTCATTGTAGCATGTTGTTTGTCACCGTTTCTAATGGCCACGCTGTTGACGTGACGTAAAGGCCACATAACTTAAATAATTTTAATTCTCCTACAGTTTGGAAAGATCAATGTTTGAAGTTTGACACAGGGAAAAGTTCTGCCGCATGAGCGTTGGCGTCAGTAAAAGGTGTACACTGACAAATCATAGAGCTTTCCTGAAGTTTATGTTAGATGAAGATAAAATTTGAAAGTCAAAATTTATATTATTCCAGTATAAAATTAAATTAACTTCCTTCTCTCTTTACATGCCTAGTTAAAATTAATTTCACTGCGATTTCGTATTTTACGAGGCACGTTAAACGGTTGCAGCCCAGAATTTTTTCTTGCGCCAAACCATAGCCGCCTTTAGTATAAGGCTGGGACCATAAATGTGGCAACACTGCCAAGAAGGGTAATATGAACACTTTTTTAAGCTCTCCAACGGCAATGGCTTTCCCTAATTCGTCGGCGTGTAGACAAAATAACGAATCAGGGACAGCCATTGCCGTTGGAGAAAAAAAAAAGCTTTAAAATGACCCTTCTTGGCAAACTCCCCCATAAGAAAACGCATTTTCTTTCCAACCTGCTGCAGAATGAATCTTGCCTTAACTTACCCATGAAGTCTCCAATTGTAGCATCGGGGCAGAATGTCGCGGGACGGATAGTAACAGCGTGAGTGTAGGAGCGCGGATGGCCGCATGCCCTCGGCGGTTTTAAATATAACCTCGTCGTGGATCGGTGGTCTTGCGGGGTGGGGAAGTAGTATAGTGAGGTGCCAGCCTTCCCCGCTGTTGTTTACGGCGAAGTTCTTCGTCAGAGGCAAAGCGTCAAGTCGTTCCTCGCTGAGCCCAGCCTCACCGCGACCTGCAAGTCGAACCCGGGATATTCACACTAAGCTGCTGTAGTTGGTCTTCGATAAACTGAAACCTTTTAAACGATACCTTGTTTAGAATAATACTTCACAATAATATTATTTATTATCATCTCCATCGATAACCTTTGAGTATGGCATAATCTTTGCGTTCTCAATGTTATACAGGTTGTTTTGTTTATCTTTAAACAAGTTAAGACTTAAATTTAAAAAATTTAAGACCCCTGACTCACAGGATACTAAATTTCAAATCTACCAGACCAGTAGAACTGTTCACATTTACTTAAAGAAAAAAATACAAAAGAGCTGATGTTCCTTAAACGGCTGAACATATTTCATTGACTCATAGCTAGAGCCCGGTAATTATCGCGAAAAGAATTTTGCAGCACTTTGTTTCAGTGCCTTACGTGCGCACCTGCATCCCTGCTATGTGGTCAGTGATTGGATGCCGTAACACCCAGCGTGTGGAGGTTAAACCCGCAAATCATAGACGTGATGTGTGACAGTTATCCGTGTACTGATTGGCACAGTCAAATGAATAACGACTCTGCACAAAAACACTCTGTCAATAGCCATGAAGTTGAACTGCTGGTGTGCACGTAAGATACTGAAACAAAGTGGGGCAAAAATCTTTTCGCGAAAACTACCGGGCCCTACTCATAGCTTAGAACACTCTCGATCAAGTCAGCTGTCAAACAAAAGAAACCGTATCAAAATAGGTTCATTAGTTTAGGAGCTACGATGCCACAGACAGACACACAGATACAGACAGGCACGTCAAACTTATAAAACTCTTCTCTTTGCGTCGAGGGTTAAAAAAACGTGGAAACAATAGATTATCTAAAACGAAAATGTAGCTAGGGTTACAGAAGTGCTTACTTTATCTTGAAACAACCCGTGTAGTCGGTTCGGGATGAAGTGAGCACTCAAAAAATCCCTGTTTAAGTTCTATTTTCAACCAGTTTGTATCTTTCGGCGCGTAACAGGTAACGACAGGAAATAGCTAACCTCTCTGGCCACGGTACTTTATGTTTGCGCGTGTGAGATAAACTTTGCAGTTGGTAGAAACGCAAATAGTTTAATTTAAAATAAGTTCCTTAATAATATCAAATCAAAGTTTGTCGATTTCGGTTGGGTTTGTTTCAATATAATTTTATTTAGATAGTAAAATATACGGAACAGTATTGCGTGATTTTGTTGCCAATCTTACACGCAGTAAGGCAACTATGTTGACTTATATGTAGTAACGGCTAGTGATATTTTTAAAGGTTAAATTTTTTTGTGCTCACGTGATTACGAACGACCTATACCAGAGCATCGATATACGAAAGAAGGGTTTTGGGTGGCTGAAGTGACTGCGGTGTCCCCCTACCTTTCCCAAATCGCCCGCAATTTTATACTTAAGATGTTATGTAAGAAAATTGCTCACGAAAGTAAATAAAACAATTACCCACCGAAAGAAATCATGTATTAAAAATTATTACAATTCATGTCTAATGTACAAAAGTGTTTGAAGAAAAATCAATTTCCGCATAAAAATCAATTTTTCCCAGCCTCCCGCTATCAACTTGAGACGGCAGGGGGAAATTATAGACAATTTTATTACATTTTCAGTTCTTGAGCTACAGCATTTATTCTTATTGCATTATAAATAATTGATATTCGACAAACCATAAGATATTATATTTTTGGTAAACTGCTTGACATAAATAATTATGGAAACTTCCATTAATTTGTAATGCATAAATCATTACAAGAGAAATATGCAGGTTAACTTTCGAGAATTATCTTACAATTACTCTGCTTTCAAATTAATGAAATATTCCATTATTATTTATGCCAAGCAATTTACTAAGAATATATCCCAGACTTTGTCGAAGATAAAATTTTGATTGTACAATTATGGCTCAAAAACCTGAAAATACAAAAAAATTGTCTAACAGTCCCCTATAAGAGCGATCAGTATCTATTACCTTCACGTTCTTACATTTTCGCTGTAAGTTCCACACAAATATGATTTATTAAGATTTCCCGTCTGACATGACACAGATGTTACCATATTGAGTGCTACCAAATTGTCACACCTTCACTACCTTTCATAGTTTATGACTAGTTCACTTCCGGATGAAGAATGTCAGTATTTCTACATGTGGTCACAGTCATAGCATAAGCAATATAAATCGAAATGTCTACTGTATGCAATGTAAGAAACTATTACATCTGCCTTGTCGAAGCATAAAACATAATAGACAATCTATAGGCCAATTTGAATACAGAAGTTCCATTGTTCCAACATGACAGGTACTGATCCAATTTAAATGCACTGGAAACAGTCTGCTAAAAAAAAATGGCAGTTAAAATTAGATATTATATTTTATGATCCTACGGGCCAAACATAGTTCATACATGTACATGAAGCAGATGCCAAAATAGATCGGCAATTACGACACGTTAAAACATTAAGTGCAGTTACCATTCTCTAATCCGTATTTGCAAAGTCCTGTTTCCAACGTTTTGTTCGTCCATTGTAATTAATTTATGTTGGTTAATTTTGCTCTGGAATATTAAAAAAAAATTGTCGGAATTTACGAACACTATTCCAGAAACGTGGACAGATAAAGATAAAATCCAACGACAATAATATTTGCAATTGAAACTGCGACTCTGAAATAACAGCACACTTTGAAAGGAGAACATATTCGGGAGGTTCAAGGTTCGATTCTCGGCTCTGATTCGCGGCCCAGGCCATCCTGGTTTCGGCTTTCCGTGGTTTCTAGAAATCGCTCCAGGCGAATGCCGAGACAGTTCTTCAATTAATACATTGGAAAATTTCTCTTCCGGTTCTTGTTATTGTCTCTTCCGATTCCTGTCATTGTGTCCCGTCGTGTGTATCATACATATATTAGACTATATGTTTCCGATAAATAGCGCTAGATGTTTGAAATCACTGTATAACAGCAAGCGACTATGAAAAAAAATAACACAACATCAAAACCGCTGCTCCAGCCAAGGAAACATATACAACTTTGGTGCAACTGGTGTTGAGCAATCGATGTAGGCAATTAAACTGGTGCAAGTATTTAAACTCTCCTCCCAATAGCGTGTAAGAGACACATATTATTTATTCAGTCACACGTCATCAGGAACAAGAATAAAAATCTACTAGTTGATTTCAGCAGACATGTTTCAGATTACAATGCAAAATCATGATTATAAGATTTTGGAATTCCATGAAGAAAATATACCATTAGGAATGCCCGCCATCAGAATTTCGTTAACGTTCTTGTAAATACAAGTATTTAAATAATTAAAAGGGCTATATACGAGCAAGTTTGACAACTTGCTGAAAATAAAGTCCCCTAAGTTTTGAGGGTGATGTGGAAATTAAGTACAGTAAGAAGTGAATACCAACGTATACTGCTCTATATTTGTGTGATTGCTAAGAACCGAAAATTTTCGCGAAATGATTTTGTCACCCAGCTTGTTTAAATATCTTACTTGTACACACGCAGGCATGTCTCGTTATTGCTAGTGTGCGTGTGTGCACAGAATTATTTAATTTGACTGGGCCAATCATATATACAGTAACTGTGACAACACACATATTTGATTTGAGGACAGAAAGTTAATGCGTTGGGAGGGAATACATTCAATCACCGACCATAAAGGAAAATTCTGCAATGTTTACGTAATGTGTTGAAATAAGTTGCTGGAAAATATCGTGATAATGGTCGGTCTCTAGTATTCGCATTGCCAGCACTTAAATATTTAATGCGTACAACATAATATGTTTTACTATGACATGTATGTTATTATATATTTACAGTCCTGAAATATCTTCTCTAAAATTAAAAATGTTTTCAACCTATTTGCAATAGCTGTGTTATTTTTGTTTAGAAATAGCTTTATCCGCGTACGCTGAATTATATTTCTGATAACTAAATTTAAGTCTACTGCCATCGTATTTATTCACAAGTTTGCGTGGCTTGACCTCTCAATTCATCCTATCATGTGCATTTTGACTGGTTATATGTATTTCGATGAAAACGTATTCGTTTATTTATTTATATTTTTTACGTGTTTCATGTTTCTTTGACTGCCGGTTACAATTACTAAGGTAAATTAGATCGTTTACAACTTTTTCGTTGGATAATGTTGCCTGTGTAAGGTTTACATGTAATATATCCGCGTAGGATGGCTTTCCTTTATCATTCACTTTTTTACGTATTGTGTGTTAAGCCTTGTGTTTCTGAAGGATATTAACATTTATTTTATTGATTTGGTGTTCTGCAGCCATATCTAAAGAGACATATCATATCGAATAAAAACGCAGTGGACAGCATTAAGTTAGCAAAATATACACAACAAAGACGAATTTCTCGTCTCTATTCGGTTTCGCATTAATTTCCAAGTACCTTGCAAAAAACGCTGAAGGTTTCCTGTTGCAATTACACTACAAAGGGCTTACGCGGGAAAAATTATTTTCAGTACAGTTTCTTTAATTAAATGGCTAATTACTAGCCGAGGCCTGAAAAGGTAAAAAAATAATAATTACCTCACCATGAATAGATTCGTTTACCTGGTGTAATTACTGATCTTGTTTCCTTTTAATTAAAAGATCGCCTTTCTTACTTCAGCCTTGCTCCTGAAGGGATGGCGAGACGCCTCACGCTAAATTGGATTTTGGAGGAGCGTGAGGCAATACCGTTTTTTTAACTCCTTCCCAATGGCAGGGCTGGTATAGGTACTGGTAAGGGGTAAGGGAGGGTAGCAGTAGAAGGCGTGTGAGAGGTACGGCTGGGATTTGTTAAGGGAACGCCTGTCGAATTTTCCAATCAGGTTGCCTGAGTAAGGACACGCACAGAAGGCGGAACGTCCTTCGATTCCTGTCCCATCAAGCCTGACCGTAGAAAGGAAGGAGGATGGCTGGGGTCACCTCCTCCCTAAAACGGAGTCCGGTAATCAGAACTAACTCAATTATAGGCAGGGTCCAGTGGAAACTTTAAGGGTCGACCCGGAGGGATGAAGAAGAGCCTTTTCTCTCTTCGCTTGCAAAAGCAGACCTGCGCGTGTGTATGTATTTCTGAGGAAGTTATGGGACAACAGAGAATTACAACAGTCGCTTTGGTTGTTCGACAGGTAAAATTTGTGTAATCTTAAGAGTGTGTGATAGTCATCACCTTGAATTTTTGTATTTTGTGTCATAAGTTTTCTTCTGAGTAAATTTTTGGAACTTTAACCTAAGTACAGAATAGAGTACATGTTAAGGGAATTTTAGGTCATCTTAATCTTTATTTTCCGTTAATGGTGTTACAGATAGAATTGAAGTTAGAAAATTCTCATTACCTTCATAGCTGCAATACGATCTGTAACAACAGTAAAGGAAAATAAAGATTTAGATGTCTAAAATTCCCTTAATATGTATTCTAATGTGTTCTTAGGTTAAAGATGCATAAATTTTCTCAGAAGATAAGTTATGTCACAAAATACAAAAATTCATGACATACTATTTGTCACTTTTATGAATAAGTTAAGTATTATAATATTACAATTTTACGTTTGAGGTATTATATATCTGATGATGTGAGTAAAATTGCACCACATAAAACTATATTAATAGGCAAATTATTGTGAATTAATCACTATTTTAAGATACTCTTCAACAGGCATTACCTATGTTTACCGCTGTTTGATGCGTTAAATTTCGATAACAATGTAAATAACACATTACTATATTTGTACGTATTCAAAAATAAATTAACAGACTAAATAGAATATTTTAATTGTAAAAGAATTGCGTAGTCATCCTAGCTACTGTTTGTGACTTAGTTCCCATATATTTCAAATGAATGTTCCTTCGAGTCGTGCAAAAATATAGTTTAAGTAGTTCCAATTTTCTTAGGTTATTCGTAAAAATATGCATTTTCTTCTTCAGTATATTTTCTACAAAACTAAAAATTTTCCAAATAATAAAACAAATTTTAAAAAATAAAAATATAATTTAGGTAATAATACGAATACTGCTAATAATATTAAAAAGTGATAAATTAAGAACATTTTTGTAAATTTTGTAGTTCTTTTCTTTAAAAAAAATTAACGGTTGAATGGTTAAAAATTATGTTAAGGGTCATTATTAAATCGTTTGAGAACCATTTTGAAAGATAAAATGTTTTGACTGCACTTTTTGGGTACCCAGTTTTGTCACCCGGTCACTTTTTTCCAGTTCTCCCCCCTCTCCCACCCATAAAAAAAAACTTGCATTCTTCACAGAAATTTTTTTACGGTTTCCTACGCATTCCTTACATTATATAATATTTAGTAAAAACAATAGGCCATCTTTAATTTCCCGTAGTTGTTTCTTGTTTTCTGTGTGCATTTAAAACAGTAGATATTACTTTTTATTTAGTAGAGTCGTTTCGGAAAACGTAAAAAAAATTCTTACGTATGTATATGTAAATCTGCAAGCTAAGCATATCTTGCCGTAAAAAGAACATTTTTGGCAATTTTGTAACCTATGTAATGAATGTTGAAGTAGATAATTCACGGTGAATAGCGCATGAAAGATGGCCCGGAACTTAGCAGCAGAGACGGAAATAATACATGCTCCTCGTATTAACGAGTGGCTCGAAGGTATTACCGAGCGTTTTAGCTTATAAAGACGAAGTTGGCCCCTTAGGAGCGGTCTTTGCTAGCGGCTGCGTACGCGTTTGACAGCGCGGGGCATTGGAAAGATGGTGGGATTTGGTGGGGGGAAGCTGGAACAACTTTCTGCGACATTTAGAAGCGGAGAAAATTGTGTGGTATAAGGGGAGAGGGGCGTGATTAGCTGGATTGGTAATTACTGGCATTTTATTCGGTTTTTCGCTGAAGTTTTTGAGTCCTCATCATGAAGTGATAGAGTTCTTTTGTGCCAAAAATCATGTTGTTTCTTGCGAATGTGCATGGCAGTTAAACAGTTTTCCCTACTCAGAGAGGATGAGAACATAAGATTTCTCGCGGGAAAACTGTGACCCCTCGCTAGATTTTAACGTATGCCCAGCGTGTAAGGATGTTTGCTCGTGCTAACAGACTGTCGTGTGTACGTGAATCAACTGTCCCATTTGACTGATATAACAAGAAATATGTTACTACGACTGTAAATGGCTGATATGGGTTTGCTGTAAACTAAGGCGTGCCAGGAACAATTTAACCAATCATACGCGCTAGGCCAAATAAAGCCAGAACGTTTTCCAGAGTATGTTGACATAAAAACTCCGCGCGAACCTACTATCTGTACCGGTTAGTTATCACATTGAACGTTTATAAATATTCAGTTGCTTTGCTTGTAAGCTCAGATAATGAGACTAGCTGTACGCATTATTTGACCACAAATACAACAATAATATTTCTTTCTTAATTTTTTATGTTACGAGAAATATAGGGAACTGGGTTTCAAAAAATCATTAAATTCAGTATAAACAGAATTTACAGTGTGCATTAATTTAAAGAAAATAATCTGTAAATCCATTTTTACTTTACCGAATTATAAAAGACCTGATAGAATAAGAACGTTACATACTATAGATTCGTTATTAGCATATAAACGATTTTACCGCGAAAAGATTTTTGTACAATTTGTTTTTAAATGTCTCAAATGCACAACAACATTGCTTCTTGGGCAATGCTTCGCTTCTGTATCACTTGTCTAGGGGTTCTACTGGCACGTCACAGACAATAGTTTCACAATAACTTTATTCTGATTGGTACAGTCAAATCATAGACGTGTCTGAACAATTACACGCTACCAATAGCCATGGAGCAGATATATTCATATGTGCACTGTGCTGCAGTGGCGACACGAGGATTGTTGCATAGCCGCGGCCTTATATCTGGCAACACTGTCAGGAATGGTCATTTTAATACATTTTTTAGCTCTCCAAAGACAATGACTCTACCTGACTCGTTATTATGCCAAACATACCGGCGAATAAGGGGAAGCCATTGCCGTTAGCGAGACTAAAGAAGTGTTAAAATAACACTTTCTGACAGTGCCGCGGCCTTCTACTAAAGACGGCTATGGTTGTTGGCATGCAGGTAGGTCGCAAGTTACCCAGAACTGTACACTGGTGTGAACGCGCCGTCGTATACCAATGACCATGAAATATCTACTGGCTACTAATTGTGTTGTGAGCAGTCAGTAGTAAGGGGCACCTACATATCAGCGTGTCAGTGGCTGTAGCATCAACTAGCGCACAACTATATACAGTTCTCTGCAACTTGTGCCCTCCCTGGCAACAACCCTAGATCCGCCACGGCACATAATGGACTAAAACAAAATGGTGTAAAAAAAACTTTCGCGACAGTCCTGTGGCTCCTGTCAACAAGCTGCACTCTAAAAAAATAGATTGTAAATTTGACACACGTGCGTATAGGAGCGCTAAGAAAGTAGGTATGGTAGAATGGTCTCCCAGACATTCATGGTAGCTCACATAAACTTTTTATAAAACAGTCAAATATATACTGAAGTTACCAGACTTGTGTAGTAATAACTGTAAAAGTTCGCATATTTACAAGGCAAAAATATGGTAACTGTCCCATAGTGTGTTTAGGTTAATTACTTCCTAAATATTTTAGGAAGTTCTTTTGCAGTGCATTTATAATCGAGTATTTTCCGACTAATAAGTAGATACCCGGAAATTTTGCGGGTTCAACGACCTTAGTTGGCGGTTGGCAGCTTTTGGAAAGGTGAAGGGCATTCCATGAATCCGAGCATTAGTCAAGGCACGCCGTACTCCGGAATGAAAACATCGACCCCAAGTACACAATGCATTCAAATAGAAGACAGTAGAAGTAATGAATACCTATCCTCTCTTCAAACATTCCCCACTCACCAGCCGCCAACTTAGATGGCGCGGGTTGTATTCTGTCTTCAGCTACTTGCACATTGGCTCCTGCTCCAGTGAGCGGCCAGTTGTACATGTGACAAGGTAGCGAGTGTTTTCATGCAGGTCTGCTATTGGTTCACAGTCTTCAATGACAAATTTCTGTGACAGTCACCCAATCGCGAAAGAAATTAACGTGTAGAAGAGTTTGAAATATAACACCTTCTGAAATGAATTTGCAAAATTTTTGGGTCATTACTTGTAAATTACCTCTCAGTACAAAATAATCGTGATTAGCTTATAGCATTATACTCTTAGTTTGGGTTATATGATATCGACATTAAACTTATTGATGTTAGTTGTACTTACATTTTTCGATAGTTGTGTAGGTTCCTTCTTTTTTTCACGAATCGAGTTATATTGATTGTATACTGCTGAGGGGGCCGCGGTTTGGCTCAATGGACAGAGCACTTTCTTCCTTCCATTGTCTACACGGGTTCTATTCCAGGTGGGTCCGGTCCCCGGTTTTTCGCATGTGGGAATCGTGCCGGACGATTCCTCGGGGACCTCCCGATTCCTCCTCTTCTTCATTGCGGTGGTGCTCCATCTTCACCTCATGTCACCTTTCACCGTGCTGAAGATCTAGATTTTAATTGTTAACCAAAATCGTTTCAATATTTAGGAGAGACAAAACCAAGTATGATCGCGTTCTGTTTAAGACGAGAACAGTTTGAGACGCTAAACGTTCGCCCCAGCACTCTAATAACCGAAGTAGCACAGTGGATTCAGTGGATCTCATCTGCGAATTGAATGTATTAATCGTTAGCCGCCACCACAAGCTACGAAGTAAGGGAGATAAGGAATACCAGACAGAGCGTAAGTAATTGGTTAATTTAACTTAAAGCGAGATGAATCCACACGGCTTTGCGAGTGCTATTACATTTAGGCCTGTCGCTTTGGAGAAAGGTCAGTCAACCTCTGCAAGATTCGACGTCTTATATTACACTGTTACACTTATTTTGGGTGTAGAGTCCCGGGTTCGTTTCAGGATGATGATATGCTGTAAACTGAACCGTTTTTGTGGACGTACGCCGTTGCGAGCGAATTTCGACGAGCTCCAGTACACCCAACAATAAAAGAAGTAAAAACACGAAAGCCAATATAGCCAGTTTTGTAGCAAATATATAACATTTACACAATTTTGGACGGGAATGTACCAGCTGCAGCCAAAAAAAAAAAAAAGGGAAGAACAATAAACCAATAAAATTTAAGATGTACGAAAAATGCCTACAGATATCGACAAATGCAACAAACACAACACTTATGCCCAGAGACGCAAATGGACAACGTAATGAATGAAAACAGAGTCGAAATAAGCTGGCTTCCATCGCACAGAGGCGCCGTTCCTGGAACTGAGATATTTTCCTGTATCTAGGTTGAGGAACTGCAGTAGACGTACCTCGTTAACTACATAAAAACTGTCAGTCGTTCTGCACAGCCAGTATCGACGGACTCACGTAATTCGGGTGTGATTGACGTCATCTGAAGAATATCGTGTGGCAGATGAAATCATCAGAGAAAGAAGGGAGTCTTGGAGGGTATCACTGAAAATAACTCCTGTCCTCGTACTATATTAGTGATTTATGAAGGGATTTAACTAATGCCTAGTTCAGACTGGTTTGAAGCAGCGGTAGATGTTAAAAATAGTGAGCGTAATGTTCGAAAGATTCTTGCGATGTGGTTGATGACAACATGAACCAATTGTATGGACACACACCATAGCGTCCGACAGCTTTAGCAAATGACGCAATGGCATGTGCGTGATTAACGCCGTAATTCGAGCTCATTGCGCGAATAATTCAAATATCACATTTCTGCGTGTAATTTATCCCTTACGTATGACCCATTTTGAATAGGTAGTAACCTTACACCGTTTATACACATTATTCAAGTCCATCAAGTAGATACATGTAACAATTCTATGTCATATTTAATGGTCCATAGTAAATATCATCTATCTACCCCTTCATACACTTATACGTGTAAAATGAAAAGTACACTGGTTACATTTCGTTCTAAATGTGATAAGAAAAACCAGTCATGTGCCAGAACCTTTGTTACTCTTGACATATGTGTATGATAGTTATGTACAAATTAAAAAATAAGTATGTACTTGTATTGAATGGTTCGCTGTTTGTTACTCGAAATAAAATGTCACTAATACCTTTATAAACGTTTATTAAATATTATGACATTTTCCTTTGCATCACGTTTTGCCGGCAGCGAGAGATCATTAGAAACGGTAGCTCACAACTGTGCATAAGGACAGGGGCCGTTCCAGAGTTTCAGGCGAATGTATGCAACCCACATTAATTATATATAAAGCAAGGCTAACTATACGTTCGCTACAGCAATAAGAGTAAAAGATATATCAACGTTATCTACGCGCTTTATCCAAGACACTATCGTTCTTATTTTCGCTGCGTTCTGCAAAATCGAATATAACAAACGGTTACATTATCAACGTGATACAGAATAAAGTTTTGTCAAATTTGTAGTCAACCATTATTTGTACTTGACTTCGGCGAACGCAGCACAAATAGGAACGACTATACCTTTTATAAAACGCAAAAATAATATTGATAATTGTTATACTCTTATTGCAATAGCGAAAATAAAATTAGCCTTGATTAATATTGGGTTAACGCTGGCTGCATACATGCGCCTGAAACACTAGAACGGCCTCTTAAGATTGCGTAACAGATATATAAACCCTGAAAACATCAATTGATTTCTACGCAGTTAAAGTACTCAATGACAATCCTAGATAATGGTATTTGCCAACTTTGTGAATAAACATTTATCCAGAATTACTAATTAGTTACGCGTGATCTCTTGCGCCGCAGTTAAATGCACGAGGTTCCGGCGTCAGAGATTGTGCCTCAGAAGTTCGTGACACTGGAAATAATTTTGTTTAAAGCGTTGGCTAAAACTATTTTCTAGGATTGCTATTGTTTAACTTTCGCAAATTGGCTTCAAGAAACCTACAGTTACAGCTTAATGCTTTTAGCTTTGAATTATGTACCACGCCCTCTTAAGGTTCTTATCTAGGTAGGCTGTGCTGGTGTATGTGAGGCACAAAACCGATGGAGCGTTAAGACTGACGTTGGTCGGCCTATGTTATGCATTACTGCCTCTACACGTAAACGCAGTAACTGGCGCGCAGAGCCTTACTATTTGCGATACGTATGGTTCAAATGTCAGTAACTATTTCTATTATTGTGTTTTTCGAATTCGGTTGGAATTTTCCTAGATACGGCACTGAAAAAAAAACTAGCCATTTAGAGGGTCTTGAAAATCGCGTTTCGCATAAGCGATCCTAAATTTTAATCTGGTAGAAACATTGTTTGAAATGTGTTCTCTTTTTATAGCTGTACAAATGTATTGCGAGTTGAGATGTTTCTTCCATCAGTGCTTAAAAATGAGCAGAAATCTAATCCGCGTTGAGCAGTTGTGGAATAATCTTGTAACGGCAAGAACTCAACACACCGCTCCACGCCCTGTGCAGGAAGACTGTCATTGTTGTGACAGCATGATTAGGTCTTGTAGTACTGATTCTTAGAGAAAAAGTACAGATAGAGCGTGGCATACGTTCTGTGGCGAGATGTTAGAGGCCTTGAGACGTAAGGGGGAAGAGTGAGTGGATATTGTTCAGCGTAACATCCGTTAACTACTCGCGCAGATAATTTTGGATAGTAAAATTATTTTAAAATCAAAACGGGAGTATTTTTGAAATTCGGTCATTATCGAGGCCTAAATTTTATCATATTAAATATTATAAAATTGACAGCATTCCATTTTTTTTGTAGATTTTGTGGCTTCAAGCTCCTGTTTTATTCCTAAAAAAACATTTCATAATTAGCTACTTGAATATAAAGCATACTACCACACAGTGCTATATAAATAAAAGTCCACTGATGAAATACAAAAAATCTCATAGAACTTTGATGAGCAGTTCAGATTTTATTTACGATTGAGTATTCCAGCTTTCCGCTCGACATCGTACCTACCCACACATCCTCACTTTATCCTGGATCGCCAATTTTATGTCGCTTTATCGATATGTATATATCTTTGGGCACGACGAGCCTGTATAAACACATATGATTCCTTAAATAGTTCTGATGACCTGGAGGGATGTTCGTAGCACTGGTAGGATATTTGGTGTTCGTATCCTGTGAAAGGCACGTGGACGGGGAATGTATGATATTATGTTTGCACACATTTAAGTGGCAGCTGGCGGGGGAGTTAATTTAATAGTTGAAGTTTACAACATATTTGCTAAATGTTTAAAGAATAGCGAATTTACTCGCGACAGGTACAGTTGAATTGTACGGCTCTGAACAGCTGTGAGGGGTGACATGAGGTGAACACGGATAAGCGTCTAGGATGAAGGGCCGAGGAAAACGGTCACAGGCCTGCGGCATCATACAGGCACGATTATTACATTTGAAAACATACATTGCCGTGAATGTTTCTACAAAAAATAAATGTTATGGGGACGGGGGTGCCGAACGGAGAACAGAGTCAGAACGGGAAAACCACAAAAAAATTAATGGAAATTTAAATGCATGGATGGACAACTCCAGGAAATGACAAAATAAAAATGAATTAACAGCTCAAAGATTAAAGCACCTTAATGTTTCTGACGTGATAAGTTGTCTGAGTACTTACACGACACTTCTTTATGTGCAATTAAATCGGCGCATCTTTCGTTACACGTTTCACTGTTTGTCGAATAACGTCCTCGCTCATGCTAGATCCGGCTGACGTCATGTTCGAGCCTTACGCGTGTCTGTTGGTACGCGAAGTCACTAAATCCTGGCTTAGGCACACCAGCATGGCTAACGCGGCCGCGTATACTTTATTAACCAGGCCTCCCTGAGATAATCTGCCTCGCGGTACATAATCGCGCTTGATCCTGTATTCCATATGAGCGGGCGAGTGGCCCCGTGTGTCCTTCCTGCAGCTTTTATAAAGCTTCTCAGCTAACCCGAGCGTGCGAGATAAGGTGGCTGTCTGGCTTGTTTACTGCAACAATTTTTTTTTGTAAAAATTGGATTCCTTTATTATATTATAAGTCTTTCAAACTTTTGTAAATCTAGGGTTTACCGAACCGTGACACACATTCAAATCATGATAAACCACGTTGTGGGCATCACAAAATTGGGAAAGCTCTGTACACCGAATTCACTAGATTACCAACAGAGACCCGGCGTGTGCAGTTTCTACAAGTGCCCAATATTTCAAATATAAGATCACAGTTAAGAAATTTAACGTAGTGGCATAGCCATCTTTAGTAGGCGGCCACGGCGTTAGATCTGGCAACCCTGCACTCGAGGTTCACTTTAACACTTGTTTTACCTCTCCAAAGGCAATGGCTGTGCCTGATTCATTATTCTGCCCTACATACCGGCGAATCAGGAGAAGCCACTGCCGTTTGCGAGACAGAAGAAGTGTTAAAATTACCCTTTCTGGCAGGGTTGCCTGATCTAAGGCCGCGGCCATCTGCTAAAGATGGCTATGATAGTGGTGGTACTGAAGTTCGAAGCCTTACTATCATAAAGTAGAGTAGATTTACCTTACAAACAATTATCCTGTAAGATTATTTTAAAATGATTTTCTGCGTGAAAATCTCAGGAAAAATGTTCGATCATGCAGAATCATAGGATTGTTGCAAAGAAATGTTATACACAAATCAAGTACTCTGGAATGCATGTTTCTTAAATAAATTAAACTTTATTATATTTATTGTTTGCTTAAAAATTTTGACAATTGTAATATTGAACTGTTCATTTATTGCATACAAATTTTAAAAAATGTATGTAGGTAAATATACAACGGGTAAGTTGAGCGGTATCAAAGAGCAAGAATGCAGTTTCGATTGATGGTGTGACCACAACATTTTTTTCTCAAAATAATATAACTTTAAAGGTTATGTAATGAACAAGTTCATTTGCATGAATGGAATAAAATGACGGTTTAATTTTTTTCGTAATTTCCTTTAAAAATACAAGTCGATACCATGTAATTTTACAATAATTTAACTGATAAATTTTTTACTAGAACAACCTTCGTAGTTTGACGTGGAATTACTTCAGTAGCTCGATTTCAGCGGATTTTCATTGTAATAGTTAAAACAAATATTATCGTGGTTTATTTTGTACCTCTGCAGTTTCGAACTGCGGAAACGTTATACTTTGTTCCGAATAACTTCAACAAATAAAAAAAAGTATTTAGGGAAATTTTGACTAATATTAAAGTAATTTGATCAGATTGCCAGACAAAAGTCTTCTTTATATGATGTTAAATAAGTCTCTGTAGTTAATGTTCCTCACAAACTGCAAATATGTCCAGTGAATTGATTGGTCATAGTATGGTACCTATATTTATACGTTTGTTTTTCCAAATATAAAACTCTCAACTAATATCCAGTGCTCGGGCAAAATTATGTTGTAAATATTTGCACATGTTAACAACAGTAGCATCGTGGCTCTGAGCTGGATTGGTTTTGTGTGCAGCTGTCACGAGAGGATTGTTCACAGTTGCAGACACATACACTGCGTCAAACATAGCTCCTTTCTGGAGTGCGTGCATCTATATTTAATACATTTAACTTCCACTGTAACATAAATTCTGAAGAAGTGAAAAATAAAATTTGCTTCAAATCTCTCGGTTTCCAGAGAGAAAATTATACGGCTAAACAAAATTTTTCTGCTCAAACAACTTCCTTCACCAAAGTCATAAGGCAACATTGAACCCATAGTTACATGCTGGAATAACGATAAAATAATGCAGTCGAGTAGAATTTTTAACCAAAATATAGGACTGAAATTAGTCCTTAATTTAGTGTCAATTGAAAACAAATCGTTAAAACTAATAGTTAATTTTAGTTCTTTAATCAGAATCTTTAGTTTACAAAAATTAATTACTTCTTTAGTTTTGGGGTAGAAGAATAATTATCTGCCAGTTACGAGAGATAGCATGGTTTAATCTGCCTCTGCTGTTTACACAACTCTACAACTCGGTAGCCATACAACAAACCGATTCGGCGAGAACAGGCAACCAACTGCCAGACAAAACAATGTGACAACACACACTCGAAAATACAAAGGTGTACTGACATAATAATAATTTGAATGGGCGAGATAAAGAAGAAAAAGAATCCACTTCTGCCAAGTTTCCGGGAAAACATGTTTTGCCACCTAAATATTGTTTGTAGGAGAAAACTTACAACTCGTTGAAATAACAATTTACACATCAATCGCACATTTGCAATACTACTGCTGTACACGCACAACCGTCGACTAAATAAAAAAAACATTTCTGCATCAGCTCTCACGTCTGAAAGCCAATCCTGATAAAACGCTAAGGTTAATATGGGAAATATTTACTTTTATAACTCACTTTAAAATACAAAGTCCTACTGTTGGTAAGGATCAGTTGAAACTTTTCTTTTTTTATCTTAATCGATGACGCTACATATAAAGTACAACTTGGCTATATCAGTTTATTTTCGGTAAAACGTGGAAACGTTTCCTTTTTTAACATCATCCATTTAAATAATTAACTTCCCTTCCCATTTTGGATTTGTTTTGAATGCTTCTGAAGAGGTGCCTAAATTTGAAGATATCACAAGATCTAAATTTCTGACAGTCACCACATCACATTGTTCAAGAGATTCCTCCCCCCCCCCCCCCCACCATCCGCGTGCTATGCTTGTTGTTTTAAGAAGGCTGGTTGAGAGACGAAGGGACGGGAGAAGACAGGATGAGTAAATGGCGTGAGAGATATGTCTTTGTTTGCTCGGAGGACGAGCTGCGCGCCATGTTTGCCAACTGCCGTGCAGAAATCGCTGAGCGCCCTGGTGTGGGGTCACCATCCTCAGGGAAAGAGTAAGAATAAAAATGGTTGATAGTGAGTAAGGGGTGAATGGAGGGTAAATATTTGTTAACACTCCAAGCTTTTATTGGCTGAAGCCGAAAATGGTATGGTAAAGGGGCGAGGCGGCTTAGTGCTCTCGGGACTTTGTAATTAACGCTGTCGAAGATAGTTTGCCTTGCGTAATCGATGAGAACAAGTACTTCAGGCTGTTGTCCATCACACTGGAGACAAGCTCTCTTGACGGTATTTTCGACAAACTCTGTGTTGATTGTTTGCGCTTAAGAGTCCTATACAGCAGGCGCTAGATGCCACATTTGAGGTGTAGTCTTTATGCGCGAGGCGCGAAAACGATGTGCAGTGTTTTGGTCGTTAGATTTCCCCTTCTGGGCTCCCACCGAGGAGATCCGGGTTCGATCCCTGACGGGGTCGGACCCCGGATTTTCGCATGTGGGAATCGGGCCGGACGATGCCGCTGATCGGCGGGTTTTCTCGGGGATCTCCCGTTTCTCCCACCCTTTCATTCCGGCGCCGCTCCACAATCACCTCATTTCACCCCTCACCAGCGCTCAAGACCTTGATGTTAAGCGCTGACCAAAATCTCTCTCTCTCTCTCTTGCGATTTTCTTGTTGGCTTTAAACGGTGATCCTACTTTTTTATTTACGGAAAGTGCGTAGTAAGGTCCAGCGCTTACTCTTCTCTATTTTTGTTTTACAATTCCGGTTGGAATTTTTTGCAGTGACAACAATTTCAAAAAGTTTTTTTAAGCAATTTTGAGGAGCACCGGAATCATGTTTTTAAGCATAATATCTAGAAAACAATAATTGACTAGCATAGTTTTCCTTTTCGTACATAAATATATCAAACACGCATTTAGTAGGCCTACTTATTCTTAAAACAAAAACATTCTCCTAACTCGCTGTAACAATGGTCATGCGCCAGCTGTATAGTAGTTTCACTGTTTTGGATGAAATTTGTCATCATAATTCTTGTGTAAGTTTAATTTCTGAAACATTTTAATTCGTTAGAGCACAGAACATGTACTGAGATAATTCCTGACGTCACGAGAAATTGTAAGGTAGTTCTGTTGCGGCAAATGAAACTGTAGGAAGCAATATTTCAAAATTTTAATCAGGTCGATTTTACAGGCTAGACTATTACATTATTTCCATCAATAATGACTTAAAAGAAACAGAGTATTACAAACTGAACCGCTTTTATGAACATATGCCGTTGCGAGTGAATGCTGCCAAGTTGCAGAAGAACTCCACAATAAACAAAAATATATAAAAAAAAAAACCTGCAGTATATCATGTCGACATTATATACAGTTCCTGAAAGAATATAGCCCTTTCAATACATGCGACAAAAAATAAAATTAAAATAACTAGAACACAACGACACGTATTAATTCCAAAATTTAATCTAGTCATTCCAACAAAGAGGACAAGAATCAAAAGAATGATACTATAAGCTGTAAAGTAGGGTAAAGGAATTAGCGTCGAAACATACGAGAGCAACCATGACAACACAGACGACATTACAAACAAAACACAGGCTAACAGTACTAGTTTATCTTCGACGGCAATAGAAGCGAAATTTCAGGCACGTCTACAAACACAGAAACTGCAACAGACAGACTGTGACGTCTAGAAAAACGAGGGCCTTACGTGGTCAGTACGCCTACTTATAGCTCAGCCAACGACAGTGCCGCTGTCTGCTGATTGGTCGCGCCAGTTTTTATGTGTTTGTTGACAGCAACTTATACAGTTTGATCCCTTTTTTTATTGTAATGTCAGTTTTAAGCCCAAAGTCGAAAACGTGGTCGCAGATTTCACACCGTAAAGATTTTACTGTAGGACAAGGCCGTGAACCTATAATTATATTGAACTCGCCACTGTTGCAAATACAAATATATTTACAGACCTTAATTTTTAACGAATCCACTACATATTTCTTGAGAAACGACGGTCCGGCAAACCCGATTGAAGCCACGTTTGAGGGTATTAAAATAATACTTCCAATATGCATGAATTCTTGAAAATAATATTCCCAAGTAGTCTAAAGTGTGTTTTCTTTAAGAACATACCACAAGATTGTCGACCGCCTTAAACGTAGACCAATATATCTTCACTCACGATAGATTTGGTGAGACCAATTAAAATCAGGTATACTCTAGTCGGCGTTGCGTAAGTAATATTCGACCGTTCTCAGAGCTTTTAATTTTTAAGTTTTGCTGATTATTGATCTAATGTCAGATGACATTTTTAATATTGGAAAAAAAGTACTGATTTTTCCACTCCACATGGTGTACACGAAATTTTACTTTATGTTGTGACTAACACTGTATAATGTTGAAAATAATAATATTACAGAAGTTCTTTTTAAACGAGTACTTTTTTTTACATTAACAAAGTAAATTGTACTGTATGAATTGAAAATATTATATAATTTTGGCTTACTTTCATGTTATTCCTGATGCTTCGATTGCAAACATATGAAAACCTGTAAGGTCTATTACTACCAATAAATGGGTACGAATAGTGGTACATTTGTGACAAAACATTGTTGAACTTCCTTAAAAATAAAATTGCGCTGTTCTGAAAAATAATATTTTGAAAAACCACTGGTCGTGACTAATGAAACAATAAATTACTAGTGGTGGTTTCAGTCATAAATGGTTGAACACATTAGCATATGTAGGCAGGCTAGTGTCAAGACCTTTTATAAGATTCTGGGCAGACTAAATAGTAATACAGACGTGAAATGGCGTGGCGGCTCGTTTAATACGGACGAACTTGGCCGCTTATTGGCTGCCCGAGGTTGCTGATATCAGCCCCGTGTATGTTTGGCTCCTGCATGTTACGGCAGGTTTCCTATTGGCCTGGCTGCCGGCTAGCAGGGTAGCCGCCTTACGCTGATTGGTGGTAGGTGTCTCCGCCATCTTCCTGGCCAGGGAAGCCATTTTGCTGGCGTGTGTGGCTGAGTTCGCAGTCCTACCTGCTGTTTCACTTCTGTATGCCTAAATATTCTGTGATTCTGGGCAGATCGAGCTGTTCTAGACCAAGTGGAAGCACGTAGCAACAAGAAAAGTATAAAAAGGCCACAAAAGAAAATTAGATGATATGATTTCGTTTACTTTGGGAGAAACAATTTTATCTACTGACTGCATACACGAGTGAAGGTAAAACTTAGTTAGCAGCACTGAAATCCCTGTCAAATAGTACAATTCAGCGAACCACAAAGAATGCCATAGATAAAATAATTTGACATAGTCAACGGTGCATTTGTGTATAGCGCTACTATTTGATACAGCAAAATATATGTTGGCCAAGAAACGTAACGAAATTATCTTCCCTGGTCTAGCAAAATGCGTGTTTATCTGTACTAAACCTTGTAGTTGATGAACCTGTCAGACTGTGAGATATTTAATTGGTTCGTCTTTAACACGAATGTCTTCCACATATAAACATATATGCAGTCGACTAAACCAAAACTTTCTTTTTCATGTGTACGCCTGCGGAAACGTCAGATTAATGCATTCGTGCGTGGAATGGGCTGTACCTACAGAAACGGTTAGTTCATCGGCGCAAGTACTAACATGTCCCCGCTCCATCGATTGAGGGAAACCAATTTGTCTAATCCGGAGTTACAAACTTTCTGTCCCCTGGCAGAAACTCCGAAGCCGCTCCACCTTCGCTATTGGCTCGTCATTAATCAATTTCAGCATGCGAAATATTAATTACTTTATAAGTGATGGTTACAGGGCAATGTGCGATTGGATTTTAATCACTGATTATGTGGGTAAAAATATAACTGAAAATTATTATGTGTGAAAGTTGTATTCTGTACGCGACTAAAAATTCTATCAACTACGTTGAAATTAATAAACTTTTAGTACTTTACAGTTCTTATTTTGCAGTTTTTTAAGTCTATATTTCGCACCTGAGCAGAAGGTTATCATTCAACATCAAGCGTGTCTTTAAAATACACAAATGTTAGCTATATCATTATTTTTTTTTAGGTAAAATTTTTTCCGGTCATTCTACCCTCTTTCATCTTTCTTCGCGATATTAATTTTTTAAACCTAAGCGAGATCAGATACCAAAAATATGTTTGGCAGTTTTGTTTAAAATTGCCTTCTCCAAGTAGGCTGACTTTTTTTTTCAAATAGTAAATGCTGTGGTTTTAGCTCATTATTTAACTGGCGAAATTTTCGTTATTTCACTTTTTACTTGAATGCGTATAGTTTTTGTCTTGAGAAAATTTGCTTCCACGGCAAAAATCAAATTAAACAAACCTGCCAAACTGATTGTGGATATCTGCTCTCGTTTTAGCTGAATAAATTAATTGTCGCAAAACAGAAGAAATACAAGAGCACGGCCTTAAACCCAAATATTCTTTGCCGCTGAAATACTTTTGAGCGCTTCATTTCTAAACAATACTGTGAAGATGGATTTTTTTCCGCAAAGGTAATTTTCTCGAGACAAAAAATTATACGATTTCGACCAAATAGTCAAATAACGAAAAGATCGCTAGTTAAATAATTAGTTAAAACCACAACATTTACTGTTTGTAAAAAAAATCAGCCAACTGGCCTATAAATCGCAAAATTTTGCAAAGTTAGCTAGTGTATCTCTATCTAAATCGTGGAATGAGCTCCCAGCAGAAATAACAGCCATAACTTCTACTTTGGGCAATTTTAAAAATAAAGTATTTCTCAAGAAACAGTCGTAACTTGAAAATCTTGTTTCCCAAATTAAGTTTTCTCGTACTTTTAAAATATAAGTAATAATTAGTTTTCTTTTACATTAAAAATGTTATTTATTTGAAACAAAAATTGTCACTTTAAAATATTTGAACTATATCATATGTTTCTAAAATTTAAATAATAAATATTCTATTATTTTATATAAAATTGATTTTTTAAGCAATTTATTTTCTAAAGATTGACATAGCTGCCTTTGTAAATTAAAATTTAAACTATATGCCATTATTGTTATGTTTAATTTATTAACAACTTTATAATTTGTAATTACCATGATTAAATGTAAGAAAAGTCGTACGCTTAATTTCGCCATGTAAAATTTAAGACGTAAATAAAATAAAATAAATATAAAAATACAAAAATAATAAGAATGTAGTTATTCAGAAACAGTAGATACAATTCAGTATTTTATATTCAAAATAATAATAGTCTCCGGCACATGTTAACTTTTTTGGGATATTAAGACGACCGCCTGGTGAAAGGCCTGTTTGTGTGTGTGAGGCGAACATATATGAGACGCTATGACCGACGCCGGCCGATACATGTATTCTGATATCGCCTCTATTCCCGATTTCGTAAATGCGCTTGTGGTGTTCCCGCCAAAGAATTTTGACAGTTGGGTTTTAATGGGTCTCCCTACCTGCGATTCAAATGCGCTGCAGCGAGTTACGACTATTCTTTTTTTTACGAAACTATTTAACACGCGTTATATTTGTAAATCTACGAAAACAACACACATTTCAAATTACGTCGCTATAGATTTAAAAATTCGGCAAGTTTATTAGAAACTTTTTCTGGCCACTCAAAACGGCCAATAATGTATTTTGCAGACTGCCGTACCTGAAAAATTAACAATCGGATTCGAAAAATACGACTATATAAACAAGCTTTAGACTTTGAACTATGCTGTCTATAAACTAAATAATGTAATCACCGCTTACTTAAAGTCCCGCAGGAAAAAGGATAATTGAAAAGCACTGCAGGTCAGCTGAGTGGCTTGCACGGAGAGGCGATAATGCATTATATACGACGATCAGCGACACCCTTATTGCTCCTACCTTACACACACAAACGAAGCCTACCCAGGGAGGGCCCTTAAGAGGTGGCTTTATCATTTTACTTAACCAGTCACAATAGCAAAGTTCAGCGTAATTGTAGATCATAAATTCAAATAAGTATCGTAGAAATGTCTTCAGAAACAGCCGTCTGAATAAGCCGATTTTTGCCGGGCTTGAGGCATAAAATTAACGCTTCCTATGTGCGTGAAGTTGTTTGTTTCAATCTTGGAATGCTCTCTAAGCGTGTTCGATTACGGCGTTTCTAGACGAAACTCTTAAACTTGTCCGAAACATGTTACTTTACAAAAATAAAGAACACCTTCAAAAAATGCGGGTAAATACTTTCAAAACTGCGTGCATGTTGGAAAACTACTTTAAAGCATTCAAACATTGTCAAAAAAAAGTTTTTTTTTAATATGATAGTATCTATGGTAAGTAGAGAAAGTAAAAATTCGCTAAAAACTTCAGTGGCACAGTAGTTTCTACCATGTGGCGCCTTGTGTGATTGAACGTCGATAATATCTGACGGTTAAAATGATTACAGGCCAGTAAAAAACAGTTAGTATAGGCATACCAGAGCTCCCATTGGCCTGGTTAAATGTAAAAACATGAATAACGGAATGAAAACTGTGGACACATAGATAATGTAAATGAAACGAGCAAACGGTCAATTTTTCCGTTTACAAACCTCTCTCTCTCTCTTTCATGATGAAACATTTACTGTACTGTACCGTCAAGATGCATCCAATTATAATATGGAATCAATTTTTGTGGCTCTTAGAAGTGCAAAAAATATATTTTCCACCTTTAAAGTTTTTTATCTTTGTCGTTCATATCGAAGCGAATGTCATAAAATAATGAAGAAACTATAATACGTATTGCTTAATCATTTTTTAAAATAACGCAGTGTTAAACATTTAATATTCAGCATTGTGGAATGCAAATTAGAATAATAATAATTACTCACAATGGCCTTACACTGATTTCAAAATTTTCTGATAAACATCTCAGCTACAAAAATAAATTTCTCTATTCGGACAATTCATTTGCCTTCAATATTTAACTTTCGTATTTAGCTACATTTACTTGAATTTTACCAAAAAATTTAAAAGTTTCTTACTACTCTAAACCCTTTACATATGTGAATTGAACTTTTTTATCATACACTGGAGTCTTCGTAGTATGACGCAGGTCAAATCGTCAACATAGCAGAGTGATGAAATTAGTATTGAAGAATATATATTCAAATATTGTCACCATACTTAGGAAGTTATGTTACTCCTCTTCATACACATTTGTCACACTAATACTTAATACATTTTCACAAAATTCTGAGTGTATTGAAAATATAGAAATCCGTATGGGGTGTGTTAGACAATTTTATTGTATTTTCAGTTTTCTAGCCATTACATTTATTCAAATTGTATTATCAAAATTTTCTCTTCGACAAAGCATAAGATACATTCTTGATAAACTGCTTGACATAAATAGTAATGTAATCTTTCATTAAGTTGTCATGCAGAACTATTGCAAGATAATTCTTGAAAGTTCGCTCATAATTCTCTTGCAATAATTCTGCATATGCAATTAATGATAGATTCCGTTGTTATTTATGTCAAGCGGTTTACCAAGAATGTACGCTACACTTTGACAAGGAGACATTTTTGATAATACAGTTAGATTAAATGATATGGCTAAAAAACTGAAAATGCAATAAAATTGTCTAACACTCCACCTTCTGACTCGCCGACGATATTACTGCTCGTCTGCTCATTGCAATGCATTGAGCTTAGCGTGTCACTGTCATTCTTACTGTTATCTAACTTCCAACCCTCATATATTTGGCCACGCTGTAAATAGGAAATATCACTTGTGGTAATCCAGCATTTTAACTTGGCATCAGTAAGTACTTAGTAACTACGCAAACGTTTCGAACTGATATTATTTACTGAAACTACTCCGTTCTAAATCAGTGGAAAAACAACTGGTTATCAATGAAAAATATGTGAATCTGATTTATACTACAACAGCTCCAGACGAGCTACCACCACAAAAAAAAATCGCGTTTGTTTATTTGTGATCTTAAATTTATTATCTACTGCATTTACATATCCCAAGATTTCGCCTCATTTCACAAGTTCAAGCACTTCTTTAGTTTTACCTGACCTTTTTTCAAACACGTAATGAAGGTCACAAGAGCCACAGAAAATTTTAAACTGCGCAATGTTTGACCTTCACTTCCATGGTCTCTCACGTATACAAGCATCAATTGCGGCTTCTGGTAGTGCTATAAACTAGTGTTGGCTCCTGTTTATAACCGTACAACCTCACAAAGCACTTTGATGTAGGTCCGGACCCAGAACTA
Source organism: Medauroidea extradentata (assembly GCA_003012365.1). Taxonomy (NCBI): domain Eukaryota; kingdom Metazoa; phylum Arthropoda; class Insecta; order Phasmatodea; family Phasmatidae; genus Medauroidea; species Medauroidea extradentata. The sequence goes on along the minus strand of PNEQ01099411.1, from coordinate 2,928 downwards.
TAGCTTGGAGAAGGAAGCCAAATGGCATGCAGTGAGTTCCGAAGGTTTTCGCTCCTCATTTTATAACGTTATATGTGTACACGAATACAATTCTACTTATACACGAGTAAACTTCAATGGAATTTTCATTAAATATTATTTTTTATCAAGTTAATTTTGGCTTAAAGACATGCTCCAAATGTTAATGTTTTTGAAACAGGTTTTTGATTAATCTAAACCAAATATAAGATAATATATCCACACCAAAAAGAAATATTCTGGATATGGCCACAATTTTGTCGCGAAAAGATTTTCGCCCCACTTTGTTTCAGTATCTCACGTGCACATTGGAAGCTCTCCTCAATGGTTATTGGCAGCGTGTCATTGCTCAGACATGTCTCCCATTTGACTGCACCAATCACAATAAGATTGTTGTGACTCCGTACGTCTGTAATTTGCCAAGGCCAGTGATAGTCAAATCATCCAATCACAGACGATGAAGCAGAGCAGCAGATGTGCACATGACGCATCGAAACAAAATGTTGCAAAAACCTTTTCACCATAAAATCGTGGCTCAAATAATGTGATACTGAAAAACTTGACCATCGCTGGTGTGTTGGATTGTTTTAACATTTCTAATCAGGTTGTTTAAATTAAGAAAAGATGTGTTTTCACTGAGTGAGTTAAGGCTATGAAATATCTTATTATTTAAATAAACAATATTTGGCTAACTGGCATATTTAATTCTCCCAACAAAAGTGTTTAATCTAATTGAAGATGCATCTTGTTAGAAAAACAAAACAAATTTTAAGACCCGCTTTGTACATTTTCCTGTCAACTATAATTTTCTTGGATCAAACACGTGTTTGTTTCGCTATATACGACTGCATACAGGATGAACAGAAACTGCTACGTAATTAGCACACCACAAGAAACTAAAGCTAGATTGGAGACGAAAATGTAAGTGGCAAAATATTCTACGATGGCATGTCTTGCGCACAGAGTGGTAAGACTGCACAGAAAAAAAATCCCTCATGCACTCCACGTCTCGGTATAATATTACGTTTATTACGTCGAGTAAACTAAAAAAAATCACGTTTGTACAACTCTATTTGATCCTGCGCCCATAATAATTTGGTCGGAAAAGTCGTAGCAAGATATATGTGTAGCAGAAGAAAGTACTTATTCCTTAAAATATTGTCACATTGTGGACATGAAATGTCATCGTATGAAATATTGTCACAAACATTTTGATCTCCAATGTAACCCAGAGTTCACGTTGTGTATTTATAATGTAGTTCTTTCTGGACATAGTGTATATGACGGTGTAGCAAAAAAATTTTATCTGTAATGCTTTTTGAATAAAAGCGTTACGATTAAAACTGATACACTGAAAATGTATGTGTTTTATATTTGACTGTCTACATAAACACAGCGGTTGCTCACTTGACAAGTACAACCCTAATTGAACGGCCTACAGCAATATTCGTCACATTTTTATATTTGTACCAAATTTGTTTCCTCTGTAAGACATAAATTTATCTCTTATAGTTCTTGCGTAATGACTCATAAACGTCAACATTTGCATGTAACGGTTTTATATACGCAACTTAAACCACCTGACATAAAAAATTTAAAACCAATTACTGTGAATAACGATGTTGTAGGCTACAACATCTCCAATCTAAATGCAAAAAACAGTGAAATATTTTTGTACTGAAAAGAAAAGTTGCTGAAGTGTGAAATTAACTTTTTTCAAAAAAAATCAGCAATGAATATATTATATAGTAAACCATGTAGCCTACAGCATCATTATTTACTGTGCATTTTTTTTTTTTTTTTTTAGTTAAGTTTGTCAGTTGGTTTTAGTGCCGTGCATAAAACCGTAACATGTAAAATTTGACGTTTACGAGCCATTACTCAAAAACCTATCAGAGAAAAAAAATTCATGATAGCAAAATTTTGTCACAATTCATGTCTAAAACCTATCTGGTACAAACATAAACATATAAATACGATGATGAAAATTGCTGTAGACTGGGCCCTTAAAAGTTCGCAACAAACACGCTCTTCAAATGCGTTGCTGTGTAATCGTAAAAAGGTTTTTTTAACGAAAACATTGCCCGTGTCTATAATGCTTATGTATGAAAGGAAAACACACTTCATACAAGAAGAGAACGTCATTGTTGAAACACCATGTTCATTTAAAACACTGTCTGTAAGGTCTCTGACATTGCAAAAAACTGCCTTTTCAGACCACCGTTCTTAATAATTTGTGTGTGTGTATGTGTGTGTGTGTGTGTGTGTGTGTGTGTGTGTGAAACTCAGACAAGTTTCCTGAAGTGACTATTGGCACAGGAGAGTCGTGATAAATATAACATGCTCTCACTGGCATTAGTCTTTAATTTTTCCAAACATGTGCCAGAAACTATAGTTGTTCTGTAAATATAAATTTATTCATGACCTTACATTTTGACAGCAATAAACTACTAAAATTATAACAAATACCTTCACCAATATTTTTATGGGAAAATAATTAATTTTCGTAACAGAAAAACGAGAACACACTACCCACGTAATAAGGTTTATCGTTCACATACAAGCTTTTCAGCGAATCGCCCGCAACATCACAACGAATACGTGAGTTGATTCGATTATACCCAGGGAATAGTCGCAAAGTGGCGAATTTTTCTTTTCCAACGGGAACCTGCAGTAGGTCACTGGGACCTGCTCTATCTCCATCTGGACCGCTTTAGGATGACGACCGAGATAATGGATAACTTCAGGGCGTGGGTGGTTGCGAATACCCCTTCCGCATCTGTCAACCTCCTTTCTCCTGCTTCTGCTGCTACGTCATCACCACCACGTATCCACCTTCTCTGTATTATCTGTCTCTCCCGGGGGAGATAATTCTGTGGTCTGACGAACCCCCCCCCCCCCCCCCCCCCC
>PNEQ01099410.1:0-42673 GCA_003012365.1 Medauroidea extradentata | reverse complement strand
TAGCGCTGCCGCCACTGTATTGTATTTCGCCGCCCTGCCCGACAGCCACGGCGCCGAGGAGTGAGTGGGAAGGGGGTGTCCTAGCTCCGCCACCACAGTATCGTACTACACCGCCCAGCCAGACAGTCGCGGCTCGCAACAATATATATATATATATATATATATATATATATATATATATATATATATATATATATATGTGTGTGTGTGTGTGTGTGTTTAAAGTTTGTTAATCAGTGCTTCCTAGTCGTGAGGCCATACCGGTGTTCGGCCCTTATAGGCTTGGGAAGAAATCACGCTTTTCCACGCAGTGGACTTTAGCTTACAGACAGTTCAGCGAGTGTATCAGGCTGATAGTTTTAACCGACCCAACTATGTGCAAGAACTCTATTTCAATGCATTTGTTTTTATGCAATCCTATGGCAGTTTCATGTCCGAAACTGACAATATTGTTGCGTGAACAACATCCTTAGGCCCACAATTTTGAGTACCATTGTGTTTTTTTAATTTGATGCTGGATTGTGTAAGCATAGGTATATTATTGAAAAGGATGTGGGCATTAAACCTCAGAGAACATTGTTTACTTTATTTCATTTCTTCGAGCAGGAGTCCTGAAATATAAGGAATTCTTTAAGAAAGATAATGTTCACCCAAATGTGAAATTATATTCAATACCAATATGGCTGCTAAGGGAAAATTATTTTTATTTATTAATTTTTAAAATTTTATAATTTTTTTAAGTTTATCGAAATGCAGGGTGTTTGGTAATGATAAGTATAAAGGAAAGGGGTGTGGCGAGGACGATGAAACAAGCAAATAATGCTAGTAAACATAGTTCCTGAAACCAATGGTTTTCTCAATATGACATATTACATGTTACGGCAGGAACACTATAATACCAATCTTCCCGAGGATCAAAACGTCAAAATGCTGCACATGTGGACGAAGACATTACAAGTGTTCGAAATGGGCGCCGTTCATGCGAAAGCAGGCTTCAGCAGCACGTCTTCGTACCGATAGCCCGTACACGTTAAAAACTCTAGGTGTGTTCCGAATGCAGTGGAAACCATCCACAATGCGTTCCTATAGTTCCGTGGACACTATCAACAGGGCTGGCATGCACCAAAGCTTTTAAATATCCCCACACATAAAAATTCAATAGGTTCAAGTCGGGGTACCTGGGAGGCCATGGTATTGGCAAGCCACGACCGATACACTTGTTGTTGAACATACGTGCGACGTGTTCCTGAACAGCTAAATGGAAATATACCGGAGCTCCATCATGCATGTACAACATACGCATCCTGTCACCAAGAGGCGCATCACCCAAACTGTCGAGTAGCTCGTGCTGCAGGAAATGAAGGTACGCACACCAGTAAGTAGGCCAGGTAGGACATGCGGCAAAAACAACCGATCACCAACGACACCTGCCCAAACATTAATGAAGTATCTCCGCTGATGTGCCGTCTCAATGATACCATGTGGATGCTCATAAGTCCACATATGTGAGTTGTGGATGTTCATGATACCATCTTGGGTGACGCATGTTTCGTCTGTAAATAAAACGTGCACGAGGAACTGTGGATCTCGCCCACATTCTGACAGGAGCCTTTGACAGTAGGTAACCCGGTGTCGAAACTACTTAAAATTACATCCTCAATTTTCCCTTTGGTAATTTAGAAATTTGAGGTAAGATTTCAACTATCAAGGTTGTGTTAATCTAAGATGGTGGGCCGGGTTTAAGGTCACCGCAGACCTCTCCTAGCTTCTCCTAGAGACAGATTCTGGCCCCAGTTGTAACCAATCCAAAACATACTACCTCCATCAGGGGCGGATCCAGAGGGAGGGGGGACATAGGGACCATGCCCCCTCTCGAGACTGCTCCAAAAACATAAACCCAAATAAATACAAAGTAAAATATTGCTAAGATTACCTCATACTTTTCCTAGAGCTGTATAAAATGCAACACAACATTAACAGCATAATCATGTGTTGTAACAATATGAAAGCAGAAGCTTAAAAATAAACCTATTTTATTTAATATCAGCTCAAAGATTTTCTCTTTTAAAGCGCAATTTATCCCTATAAATATTACTATTTCTTAAAGGTTATATATATTTTTTAATTTGAAAACTCCTTTAATAGCACTATTTCACATCTCTATATCTAGATGTTTCCGGGGGCAAACCCCCGGGCACACTGGTTTGGGTTTGGGGAGTGGGTATAGCTGTGTTTTAAGGTGTAGCCCCCTCCAAGATCCTGAGTTGGATCAGTCTCTACATCCAATAGAGCCTGGGAATAACTTTCCATTGCGTGCACACATGTAGGCTGGAGAGGGTTAAAGGAATGGTGGGAAGGGTGAGAGTCTAGGGGAGTGGGTCACTCTCGGCCAACCACAGCAAACTTTGCTCAAGTAGCGATAGAGTTCCCATGTTTGGAAGTTAGTGTGGAACAACTAAAACTACAAGCCAATATGAAATTTCTTATCTAACTATGTCAACCAATATGTCACCAAAATTATGCATTCTTTTGGCGGATTCTTATGCGTATTGCTCGTCAAACCTAAGTGTAGCCCCGGGTAGGAGAGGTAAGAGCGTTAGTGTTTCGAGGTCGCCGTGTGAAAGCAGTTGAAGGGAATGTCTTGGGGCCCTCCATCCCTGTACACTCCATTCATACTGTAAGCGATCATCTGTAGTAGGTCTAATAGGCCTGTGAAACCCATGAAATGAATGTTTTTATCCGGAATAATTCTGGGAAAGCTATAATTTTGATGATTGGTAGAAACTAATAGCGGTACTTGTTCCCTAATATCTCCGTCCCTTCCTCTAGTGCTTTTACCCAAACATTTCCTTAAAATATTTAACAGCCGACTTTACTTTTACAAAATGCTTCATATTTACGTAACGAACTTATGTAACAGGAAAAAAAAGTTTTTCTTTTGCGATTTCTTAAAGTATGTTTTTATAAAATAAAAACAAACAAAAATGGTTGAATTGATCAGTTTAACGTACGAATCATGCTATCTACTTTCACCAATTAACGTATCAAAGAAATAAATCACAAGAAGTGTCACACATATTTGTGATACAAGAGAACGAAAAGCGCAGTATGTTCAACGCTCCTAATCATACGACTTATGTAGCGTAAAATAAACGTTAATTGAACTTGTAAACAATAAGACATGCCATTGTCACAGTTCACATATGATAATAAAGACCAATAAATATGAAGCCTAATTAATTAAGATTATACAAAGGTGCAATGTCTGGGGACAGCAGCTATTGCTAGCACATGTACAACTGCTGTTATGGGACAAGTATGCGATCGACAGTATGTTTAGTGTACGGAAATTTATTATCAAGGAACACCTATTACTTTTACGATTTTCAGACATATCTACTGATAAGCCACTACATTCTCTCGGTACATACAAACACACAGTTTCTTTCACATAGGAGTTTAATACTTTTCTACTATGTATTTTGTATGTAAGGCTCTGTGCGGAACGACACGAACCGGACAACAACTACACAATGGTTGTCTCTTTCGAGCTGACGAGACTGTACGCTTTGCTTTCCGAGACTGCCTGGCTACTTGCTCGCTATTGGCTGGAGGTGTGTAGTGAGACGAAGTAGAGTTAGAGGGTGTGGTATGTCAGAGAGGGGGACGGCTGTAGTTCACATATTTTCCGGGAACATACTTAGGTTTGTCTAGTAGTAGTAGGGGAGACCGGGGCACGTTGGCAATAGTTTCAATGTTTAATTTTTTTTTAAATTTTTCTAAACACATTTAAATTTATGAAATTATTAAATTTTAGAACAGTTATTCTAAATTTGAATGTCAATCAATAAACTTAAAGATATAACTCTAAAATAAATAAATATATTACTGGATGTATGTCAAGTGGGCCAACCTGCCCCTACACCGGGGTAAGTTGGCCCATAGACTGGGGCACGTTGACCCATATGTTATAATTTGAAAAGTTTAACAAGTGTAAATTTGGAAATTCTAAATAAAACAAGTATTTATGAAGAAACACACACTTTAGTAAGTTTTAGGTTAATCACTGTAAAATTCCATAGTATCAGCACAATTGTAGCATTCATAAAAGAGTCCATGGATTTCATATTTTACACATAATTGATGAGCCCAACGCTTACAGCTTGTGCACTGGATCCACTCTGCCCCAGGTTGACTTTTTGAAAAAGGCTTCAGACACCACAGGCATAGTGAGTCTTCATCTTCTTCAACATCGTCGTCATCGACATCGTCATATAGGCTTGGTTTCTTCTTGCGTTTCAGGCCTGCTGCAGTTGATTTATTTGATTTCATTCTAGCTTTGCCCGTATCTTCGTCTCCAAAAAGTGCTGTCTTAGCCCGTGACTTCATTTTTCCTTTCAACGCTTTCTCCTTCCTTTCTTTTGCACGTTTTTGTTCTTTCTCTAGAGCTTTTTTTACTGGGGTATCTGTCACTATGGCAGAAACTCTTTTCCTTCTCCCTGCTGCATTAGGCCTACCTTTCCTGGGCTCTGATTTTTCAAAGGGGCTGACCTCTTCAGGAGTTGGAAATGGTCTTAAATTTTCTGGTGCCTGGGACATTTCCTGTGATGGTACGCCTAATCCTTCTTTAGGCGTTGAAGGAATAGCCAGATTGCAGTGAGAGCTGGGGGGCGTAGCGTTTGTCTCATTTGGAATTGATTGACTGCTTTCGGGTTTGGTTGTGGGCTATCCGAAGTGTAGGAAGGCATAAAGTCACTTTCGGTAAAAATATTTCTGTTAAAGGGATTGATCCCAGCGACGTTGAATCCACTAGTTATGTTATTTGGAGTTACAGCATTTGGTAGTGCAATTCTTACTACAGATGGGATGTCATAAATAGTCATAGACCGTTTGTTATTGGTAACCCATGCATCACATGCTGAGTTCACGAACTTCTTCAAAGGCCATATTGGTTCTGTGAAAGAAGGAGGACAGTGTTACCAACCTGCTTATTGACTCATAGCACGACCTAGCGTCTATTGTATTAACTAACTCGACTGGGCCATCCTTCCCCTATGGCCAACGTGCCCCGGTCTCCCCTAACTAATGTACGGAATTAAAGCATCGATAATGGTTGATCATAAATTAATTACTCCGGCGAATTTTTGTTGGTTGGTAGAATACTGTCTCTAAATTTGTACCTTTTTTTAGTTTTTGTATACTGATCCAAGAAAAGTTGTTCGGTTAAAGGCGCCACATACTTTCAGCAGTCTTGCGCTTTAGACGTGGTAAGTCTGTAGCAAAGTCTAGTGCACGATTCTATCTGAGTTTCGCATACATCAGGTTTGTACATTTTGAAGTACGACAGCCTGAATCTGAAACAGGCCATTCTTAGTTATGTTGGAATGCTTAGTAACAGATGAGCATGGTGTCTTAGCCATGACATTCCGTCCTTGTCTTAAGTGTGTTTTCTTTTCGTACATTGGCACAAATGACACGTGTGGAATAGTTCCTAATAGGAAAACGTATTTTCCCGCACACTACAACGCGTTTGAAGCGCGTGATAGGCGGTGCCCTTAATTTGGTTACCTTAAGGTTTCTCTTCCACCACTTTGTGTACCACACATATCCCTGAGTTCAGCCGTTCTTGACGTTGATAATAACCTAATAAAATATTGTAATAATGCTCGATCATATACAATTAACAGTGACATATTACTTTAGTTGATATCCCACACATTAAAAATCATATAAGGAATCACTGTCATGCCATAATTTCTATACTTAGTAGTGCAGTCAGACCACACATGCCCAATAATCTACACCCTTACTCAGGGCCTTAGGGCCCATATCATGTTTGCCGGGGTATGTAGCGTACTCGGCTGGGTACCGGACTCTGGTATGGTGGGTCGTAGGTTCGAATCCTGGATCAGGCGCGGATATTGTGTTGTCCCTTCACCTCACTCTACCATCAATGGCTCTTAAGACTTCGTTATCGGGCCGTACAACCATCTTACTCATAGCATTTTCATAGAACATGTTATGAGAGTTTATTGAATTTATTCTGCCGTAGTAGTACTTGTAAATCTTAAACCCGCACTGAAGAAAACATTTTAAATTAAATATACTGCAAGTCTTCTTGCCTATAAAACCTGATGGCACGAGTAAAAGGTTTTGACCGATACATCCCGACAGGCGCAGGGTTGCGAAGAATTTGAATGTTTGTAAGAGTTTTTTTATGTAGCAGTATATATTACTGTATATAAAAACTAATTCTATGAAAAAATGTGTTCATTTTAGTTTAGCCTGTTATAATTGCAATTCAACTAATATTGAAAGCTTAATATGTAAATAAACTATGATAGGTACTAGTGTAAAGATAAAATATGGGCGTGGAGAGGGGCTATATCCAGATACGATCGCGGGCATACGAGAGCTTGTCAAAACTTGCATCATGTTCAGACCTGTCTAGAGGAGGGAAAGAAAGGCAAGGGCATGTGCAGATGATGTGTGGGGGGAAGGGAAGGGGACTTAGTTCTGACAGGTTTTGACACGTACCTCATTTAGGCTTAGAATGGGAGAGGGGGGAGAGGTAGAGTGGGAGAAGGCACTGTTAACCAGTATGTACAAAACTAAAGTAGTTCCTTGCTGAATGCGTAGGGGTCAGCTGCTGTCTGCCATGCCTGAGAGTTGTGCATGTATGTATAGAAAAATATTTTATTCAATTGATCAAATGTATTGGAAATCGATCGCGTATAGCTAAGAGCGTGTGTAGAATCAAGGACTTTCTTACTGCGTTATTACTGAAATTATTTTTTGTTTATTTGAACGGTTCAGCAGTGAGTAATGCATTTATAATAATTACAAAAACGATTGAATTTATTAGAAAATGATTAGGCATTCATAAGATCGGAGTAGGGTTATAGTAAACAACATTATTAGTAGTTAAATTTAAAAAAAATTTTAAAAAAATAGATAAATTACTGTTAAACAGTTAATTATATAGATAGATTTTAAATGGGGAGGGTTCAATTGGGTCATAAGCTGTAAATATTTATGCATTTACATATAAAAATTACATATTAACAAATTTAAATAAATATAAAATATAAGGAAATAACAAATTACTTATGACACCTCCTCGACCACAGCAACATCCTCGGCCATGGCACCTTCCCTTGGTTCGTGTCCCATAAGAAATAATGATTTATTTGATGTTGGGTCTCAGTACATACTCTCAATGTGATCCATAACCCTCGGAGTTATCTGCCTGCTTTGAGGTTTGGTGACCCATAACCCTGGAGCGTCTGCCCACTCCGAGGGTCAAGGCCATTAACCAGTTTTGAGACATCCATAAAGGAAATTTTATAGAATCGAGGAAGAAGAGAGACGTTTTTAGTGAGTAATGTAATTTTTTTTAAAGAAAAGGAATTTTTGGGCAATTATTGGGATTTTTATAGGGTCAAAAGAGCCATTTTGGGATATATGGTCAAGGTCAAATCCAAGATGGTGGCGTTGTGTCAGGTTTAATAATGGTGTTGGGCTCAGGTTACACGATGGCGGCGAAGTGTCGGGTTACAGCTACCGGTTCCCGGCTCCGGCTCTGTAACCATGCGCCTGTCGGGGTGTATCGGCCAAAACCCTTTACTGACACGCCTAAACAAAGAAGCGTAGAATTAAATCTCGTGTGGTACACTTTTGGAGTAGTAGGGTAAAATTTCGCTTCAAAAGGCTCTAGAAGGCCGCCAATACTCTCCTTAGTATTAGAAAAATTTGACATTTGGTATGTATGGTTATGTTTGGGATGTTATTAAAATGATATTGGTGTTGTAAAATCAAACATATATACCAGTTAGTGACATGTAACCATATAATAAGAAATTCGACATGGTGGCTAAGAAAGTTAATGTAAAATCTAGTAGTGTAAGTGTCGAAATGTACGTTTTTTTTTGTGTTAAAATTAATTTGTTTAGGTACAGGAAGCAAAAGGAAGGCATAGTTTGTATAACTTTATTAAACTCGTAACATTCTGAACTAATGTGGAGCAGCTGCTATATGTTATTAAATATTACGCATTTGTAATGAGTTGGAATATGAGAAAATGAGTAATTTGGCGTTTCTTAGCATCATATGTTTCTTGTACCCTTAAATGCTTTTAAAATTGTTTAATGTGTAACTCTATATCTAAAAACATGGTACCATTGTTCCAGGTAGTGAGTTCGAATTCATCAAATAAGAGACTGACAAATAGATTAAACATGGAACACCAGTGATATCTATTTCTCATCCAGCAAAGAAACCACGCACTGAAGATGAATTTCCTGTATCATGCCTCATGTGTGAAAGTGACGACCACAGCAAATGAAGTTACTGCATGAGAGGAACTGACTAAGGTTGAAATAAAATCCAAGAATGTTTAGAGAAATGTAGGAACTTGTAATCGGTTGACACTGAATTTGGTGACTGCATGGCACATCTTGAATCACGAATCAGTAGAAATTTGTTGTCTGATGATACATTTTGGCATAAAAAGTGCTACAGCCTGTTCACCTACTAAGAACATATTGATAGGTCAGTTAAAAAATTACAGAATACTAACCAGATAGAAGAACGTCATGATGATATGCCCTTGAAGACAAATTGTCAGAAAATCCCAAAATGCCAATGAAATCTACTATTCCTAAAGTAAATTGGCAACTCTGCATTTTTTGCCAGAAAAGAAGAGACAACAAGTTATAATATTAGGTTCTAACATATGAATCATGTTAACGTATTCATAACTTGGCAGAACACAACCAAGCACACAAATGTCGAATTGGGGCAGGGGACCTCACTGCTGTAGAAGCACAGTACCACCCAAATTGCCGCCGGAGTAAAGGGAGTGCTCGTAAATTAGAAGATACTGCAGAGCTACCTAGTACTTCAAACAACTGTACAGTAGAAAACTTCGTGGTTTCGAAATTAACTGCTGAACTCGACAAAGGATTTAGTTCTGGAAATATATACAGCATAATAGAAAAAGCTTCTAGTTACAGTGAACTAATAGAAGAGAAAGCGGGCGAGTATGTTAGTACCTGTAACAACGATATGAAAGAAATTCTGCAAGATATGTATGGATCTAAAATACGTTTTCAGAAACAAATTAGTTGAAACTTACCTGTATTACTCTTTCCGAGAGTAATAACTACAATGGAAGTTGTTGAACTGTTAGTGAATCAAAACACAAGCAACGAGTTTAAATTGCAAGAAATAATGTCGGATACTAGAAACATATTCTGTGCAAAGAAAATAAAATCTGACCTCGAACTTGATCCAGGGGTTGAAGATTGCAATAAATTAACTCTCGAAATAGAACGCCATACAGTATGTATACCTTTCTGCGTGTTTTACTCTCTGATGACAATGACGTCGATCATGCCCTTGTTGTTGACTCTGCTGTAAGAGAACTGAACAACAGAATTATTTTATTAGGCCAGCACATTCTTTATGCATCATCTAAAGGGGAAAAAATTAATAACAAAGTGAATCAGTACTGGCTTGCTTGCTCACCAAGCTTCAAGAACGCAATAACTTGTAAATATACTTCATGCTGCTGAGAGCAGTGTTTCTTATGATATTGTCAGGCACATTTATACTATTATTGCTGTGAAAACTTTAGAGGCATTAATAGAGTACTGTAATGTTGTCCTCGAAAGTTTGGTACCAAGCTGGTTTGTTCAGTATGCAGCAGACAACACTGAAATTCTAGAGAATACCATAGATGGAAGACAAACTTTTCATGCCACACAGGTCGTAGCATATCAAGAAGGCCCACCTCGATTGACGTCTTCCCCTTTGATGTCGGGGAGAAAAAAACTCTTTGAAAAGTGTGCCTGGATGTTTTAGCAAGCTTATGTCATCTAAAATTTCAGTATCAAACAATGCACAATTCCAGCAAAGGAAATTAATTTTTCTGTTACTGAAAAGAGGCCATTGTTTCCACCGATTTAAAACCTAACTTGGTTGACTAGCCAAATGTGTTCACAAAATGGTTCTGCTAATGTAATTCCTTATTGGACTGCATTTAACCAGTGTGTTTCAAACGATGAGAAACCGAGAACCACTACAAGCTACTGTACCATAATTCCTAATCCAGCCCATGAATATGACACACTTTGGACAGTTATTACAAGGTGTACGATGATCTCTCACCACTTGAAACAAGATTACACTTTTATTACTTTTGATGAAGCTCTGAATTATAAAGTGAAAATGTAATTGTGACTTCGCCCAGATGAAACCCAAGATATTATTCCTCTACTAGGTGGCTTTCACTCGATACAGGTCTACAGGTCTACTTAACTGTAGTTGCGGAGCAATATTTTGGTTTAGGCCTTGAAGATTACTGAATAGAGAGTGGAATAGTTTCAAACAAAACAGCTTCTGCTAACATGAAGCGGAAGCACTACAATCGTGTGCGAACTCGCAAGATAACTTTTGAGATTCTATGGAGTGCTCTTAATTGCTTAATTGCAATACTACTGAACCTCAACCGCGCCTCTCGAAAAGTAGACTAAACAGAATGCATATTTAAAAGAAATGTAGAAATTGATGGCATTTCACGACCACGTAAATTACATGCAATGGGATTCTGCATTCCTCACAGATATGGAGAACATATAGAAAGATTTCCCGGCTGTTTACGAAAAGTTTCTTAAAGGAGTTTTCGGTATCATTAGGACAAAGCATTCGTTTATGAGGATTCTAGCAGATTAGGCAATCGAGCATGTTAATAAAGTGTGTAAAACTCCTGAAGGACTTATCAATACATCTACATGAGAGGGAGCTCGACAGAAATGGGAGCTGACATACAATGAAAAAGATAGGTTATCTGATATGGCCAAGATATGTTCCATGTAAGTACAATGTCACAATACAGTCACAATGAAATACACAAAAAGAGGCTGAAGAAATATGTTGAAGATGTACTGCGTTTTCAAGAACAGTTTGAGAGATTTAAAGTGTTCAGCTCTTCCGATGAGGCATTGATCTGCATCTCAAATGGTAATGTCCTACCCAAAGAGCATGCAGAAAAATTAATTCGAGCACGAGAAATTGGGGGAAAAATTATTCTTGCATTTATACATGAGAGGTTTTGGCCAGATTCACGAGAGCATCTGCAATCAAGTATCAAAAAGCCCAACATGAAGACGTTTAGAGATATGTCTTCCACTAACACATCAGTAAAAGGGAAATGCGCCGAGAAGAGTTACACGATTATTCAACAACGATTTCTTGCAGCTGTCCCTTCAGGTAGGTCAGCTGATACAAGCGAAATTCTAAAACATGAACTTGTTACTATTCCACAATCTTCTGGAAGACCCGACGGTTCACTTAACCCCTCACACAAAGTTTCTCTTTCACATAATTTGATGGAGGGAAACTGTATTGAAAGAATTCCTCTAAGCCCTGGAATATCTACTTTGATTGTTGATGGCATGTCAGTTGTTCAAAGACTTGCAGAAATATACTTCAAGTATTTAACCACGAACGAAATTACAGCAGAATAGACGCCGTTTTTGGCAGGTATGCGAACAAACCTACAGTAAACGACAACACAAGGAACCATAGGTCCAGTCACTTAAAATATGGAAGTAGTTATTCAGTCCGATGATACAGATGTTATAGTGCTTTTGATATGGCATGATCTAGCAGAAAACATATGGATACAGCGAAGTAATCCAACCAGGTACGTAAATGGTTACCACATTTCTTTAAAATTGGGTCCAGATGTATAGAAATCTCTTCCGGGTTTTCACAGTGTCGTTGTGGTGATACAGTAAGTCAATTTCGTGCTGTTGGAAAGATAACAGCTTGAAAAATCTTTACTCAGTAACCACAGCTGTTGAAAGACATAGGTTTACCCAGCAATGTTCTTTATGAAAATATAGAACAGTTTGTTTGCAAGATTTACAGCTCGTCAACAACGGTAACGAGCGTCGATAAACAGCGGATGCAGCTCTTCCACAAAAGAAAACCACTTCACAAGTTACCACCAACAAGTGATGCTTTGAAGCTTCATGTCAAACGAGCTAACTATCAGTCTTTGGTTTGGGCTACAGCTGTAGAACAAAATCCATCGCTGCTACTTGCCACGGATTGTGAATGGAAGATATAAGATAAACTTTGTAGCCAATCTTTATGACACGAAAACCTTCGCCTGTAGAGTACCTAAAGATAACATCGTGCAAATATCTCAAGTTGTCACATTTTGGTTTGTGACAGGATTAGTATTTGTTTAGGTTTTTCTTGCAACTCATACATTTTGTAAAAACAGGTCTGTTTATTTAATTATTTATTGATTCAATGCTAACATAAATATTTGGCTTGCAAAACAAATAATTGTGAATAAGTAAAGGTGATGTTTCTATACTTAAAATCAATACTTATTGTTTACATACTATAATTTGTGTTTTTTTTTAAATGTCGTAGTGTTGAATGTATGTTTAAGTCAGATCACAGCTACCTTATTTTCAACCAAGAACTTTAAATGCAGTTAATGGCTCTTTTTCATTCATTGTATTTCTTGTTTCCTATTGAATTGTGCTATGCAAAAAGATATGTAAGTTAATCTGTTGTTTTATTGTTGTGAATAATCAAGTGTTATGAGAAGTTCTACATTCAATGCCAGAGTTTTATTTTAATTAATAATTGAATATGATGTTTTGAGTATGTTCTACATGAAGAGGAAATATTTCTTTTGAAACCTGATGATATTTGTGGAGATGTTTGTCTGGCAGTTTGTTGGTAGACCATTAGTATTGCACCATAGTCATCTACAAGAAGCTTGGATTTTATTTTTTTTGACCTCAATTAGTAATATGGTAACAAGCATTACTTTTAAACTCCATAATAACTGTCAAAGTGATTCTGAATATTTATTTGGTGTCCTTCATTTCATGCATAAATCCGTGAGTCAAAACAAGCCCATTACTCCAACTGGTGCCTGTTATATTATTTTTTTCTTTCTGATTTGTCTCATGAGTACTCCGGTCTCTCTGCCAACTGAGTAAACCGAGTAGTGTTGGGTAAAGAGCTAAATATATCTGTTTAGGTTCTGTAAGTTTTGGTCTCAGACCATTCCCCTATATTTGTTCTGTAATTCTGTAATTTCGTGTATTCCGGCGTACTCATGTTTTGGAAAGCAGTGCTTAAATACGTTCAAGATAACTAGTGAAGTGAATATAAGTGAGGAAGAAGAATTGATAGTGCTAAATAAAGAATGAAGCTGCACTATCACTGACATTTAGACTAGGAAGCATATTCTTACTTCATTCAAGGAAAATTCTTGAATCTATGGATTTAATTTGATAATGCTATGCTCATACTACTGTACATATGTTACCTGTAGAAACATTCATAATTCAACATTAGAAAAATTAAGTAAGTTCTTCTGCCTTGTAAAGTTGACACTAAATCTAACAATTTCTAAACTATGTTATTGATTTATGCAACCCACAAGCATTGACTGAACATGTCAACAACATTTGACACTTACGTACAGTTTTACTTCTTAAATTACTTAATAAACAGCCAAATGTTAATTGGTTTTTGCAGTTAGTTATGAAGAAAAACATAAAAATTTTGACTTTGAAGTACTATCATGGAATGACTGAACTATTTTTTAAGAGGAAAAATGTGATCCCAAATAACGTCGACAAAACTAACACTATTATATACATATATAAAATCACGATTATTTCCCCATTTGAATTCCCTTAAAGCAAAAAAAAAAAATGGTCTAAAGTTACATTTTTAGGCCTTAGGCAGCCTGTCTTCTTATGGTAAACGAAGACTACACATCGTGGCATCTGCAGTCCAGTCTTTCGGCTTTCAAGACATGTAGTAGTATCATATAATTGCGTATATGTTTTGCGCGCTGTTCGACTACAAAGAGCGAGATCGGGACCTGGAAGAGCGCGGGATCTAAGGCTCACTTTCGCTCAGTCACCATATACCTAATCGCCTCTAAGCACAACTTACCCAAATGGCATCTGTTCTCGAACACTTTCTTAATGCATATTTTTGTTATAATTGACAATTTTTCTGTGTATATGGCCAAGGGGACTGGTAGCAGAAAGTCCGCTTCAGAACATGTGTTTTATGTGATATGATCATCGAGGAAGAGAATGAAAATAAAAAACTTACTTAATTATTAAACGTATTTAAATTACTGATTTGACTAATCAGTACCTAGTCGTTTAGAGTGAAACTATTGACAATTTTCTATACAAAACATCGTTTCACTCTCAAGATCTACTGACTTGTCAAATCAGTAATATAAGTACGCCAAGTCATTAAGTAAGGCCTTTATTTTCATTCTCTTTCTCACTGATTGTGTCATAAAGCACATGTAATGAAGTGGGCGTTATGAAAGTGTTAAAGAGTCCTCACAAAAGCCTCATATTTGCAGTTGCAACTACCAATTTTATCGTTTAAACACGCAACTTCAGGCAGGACACCAAAATGATCCACTCTTAACACTCTAACAGGCACTATTTGCTGTTTAACAAGTTTTCTGTTTACCGTGCACCAATACCCTTAAACGTGAATAATCGTAATGCAGTAGGCAGTGACCGAGGATATGTTCCTGTATATGCAAGCTGAGACAGGTTAATGTGATCTCCTTACGTAAGTTTATTCACCCACTTGAGCTTTGTACAAAAACACGACCCAAATGTGTATAAGGTGGTTTTGAAAAGGAGCAGAAAAATGTTTTACACATAGAATGAGTGTATACGAACATCGAAAAGCCAACGGCAGAACACACTAACAAAACTCAACATATTATTCAGCATTACACTCGAAAAAAATAATCCACGAGTTATATTACTAACTGATATCTAATGTAAATTACGTAGAACTGCACAAACAGCGAAATGTACATTAATAACTGGGTGCGTCTTTTATTATCGTACAGAACATCGATATGGTTAAAAATGTGTGGAACAAAAGAAAACAATACGGTCTGTATTTACATTGCCCTGTTAGATCCCGAAAGCTCTGCTCTGGAGCAATCGCAGACATGTACCACTCAACGTCGGGACGTGCCCAACGAGCAGGCCGACTTGTAGACAGGGGCTTAACGGGGACAGCTAACGTCATTTCGCTTCCAACACGTAACCATTCCTTACCGCTACCGAGGAGCTACTGGTTTTCCTAGCCAAGCCCCGCCCTTACCCTTCTCCGCGAGGGGCACTAATCCTTTCTCCGCTGCTGTATTTCCATAACCTCAGTCCACGTGGTGGGGCTGGGGCTCGGCCAGATGCGTCCCCTTGATGCCTCTACCTACCGTCGTGTATAGTCGGTCTCCCTTACCAGGGACATTTTGGCATTAAATGATTCTTACAATGGGGGCAAGTTACTAATCAAAGAAACACATATTTTGGACAAACGCCATTGCAGCAAATGGAATGTCACAGAAAACCGAAGAATGCACGCAAACAGACAAACAACCAAAATGACCTTGTTGTCAACTGGCACTGAAAGGTAAACACACGCAGTTCTCTCAAGGAATTCAGTTAGTGAGTTCGAGTTGTCTGTTGGTATGCGTGAATTCTCTGACTTTCTGTGACACCCCATTTGCTGCAATGCGATATGTCCAAAATACTTCTTTTGTTAGTGAATCTTTGACAGTTATGAAGAGAATGGGTTGTTCATGGTAAAGTAAGCACATTTAAAGACAGTCTTGTCAAGAATCAAGGTCTTACTACAATTATTCATAGGTCTGCAGTCGCTGCTTTGCTGATGACGTTCTGAAACCTGATTAGTCCTCGTGACCATGTCAACATTGCTGACTACCTTATGGACCAACCTGGCTTCATATCTGAGGGCAGGACATCTGTCCCAGCTTTGAACACCGGCACCTTCCAAACCCTTAGGGATGATATGACATGAGGAACTACGATTGAGGAGTGGCGGAATGCAAATGGTGGTAGAAACGGCAGTACACAGAGGAACCTCCACCCCCTCCCCGCGGATCTATGGTAACGTCCTCCACGTTTTCCATAACACAGTAAAATTGAATAGCTGGATTCCAAACTGTCGTAAGTAACATTTATTCATTTTAGAGTTCAATGCTACAACACAGTTGTATTGTAATTTATACTTACTATCATACTCAAACTGTGTAACAGTCAAACAGCACTAAGTCGTAGTGTACATATATGCAGAAATATAATATGTTTTCCAGAATGGTCTAAGTCGACAGGAAATGTTTTCCAAACGTAAATAAGCCAAAGTGCATATGCATACTTCGTGTTAACACGTCATAGTCACGGCAGTCTGGCAGGGTATGTTGTTGCCTGTTGACGAGTGAAGACGTGTTTCCAGGTAAAATGTTTGATATTTACGAAGAGTTTTGTGTATACATGTCGCAGAAAGTAGTCGAGGCAGGAAAAGAAAACAAGATAGAGGTAACTGGGTCAAGTACAAAAATAAACATGTAAGAAACAGCACTAGTGCATAAGGAAAAACCGACAGTTATATGTACGTGTAACAAATACAAACCCTGCAATAATTCCAAATTAACTGCGGATGACATCAACGGTAAGTCTATACACAATCTGTACCAATATACTGTAGAATTGTGGCAGGTGTTACACATGTAGCACAACATTTTTATTGTATTCACTGTAATACATTTGTTAAGTGTTTTATATGAGGACGTTTGATAAGTGGAATAACAGGTTGTTGGAGTCTACTGCAGTTGTATCAGTGTCCATATTTAATATTGTCAGAAATGTGAGGAATGTGCATACCACGACATCAATACTTTTTCAGTATGACAGTACAGTGAATTCCCGATTATCCGTGTTAATTGGTGCTGCGCCATGCACGGATAATCGGGAAACACGGATAACCCGAAAATAGCACATCTGTTAATATAAATATGTAAAAAAAATTGAATTTATATTTAATTTACTATAATACCATAATGAGTAATGGTTTTACCTTTGAATAGCGTATTTCAAAACCTTTTTCACCAAAATAAATAAAAGTATATCTGGGGTGCACGGTAAAAAATTAGAAAAAATTATGTTGAAATTTTGTTAATCCACTCTTGCGCAATCTCGTTAACCCATTCTTGCGCGCAAGAGTGATAAACTTGTTCCAAATTTTTTTTACAAAACCGTTTCATTTCTACAGTGTTAAACATACAGAAAGTCTCACGGATAATCCTAAAACCGGTTAATCGGGGCACGGATAATCGGGAGTTTACTGTATGTTGAAACTGTCGTAAGTTATCATAAGTAATATCAAAAGTTGTGCAATAATAAATTAATGTTTCCCCATTTTACAGGATTCTTCCAGAAAAATATACGACAGCAAAACCCATTCAGAGCAATATAATTTCCTGTCACAATACATCGCACCACACAAGCCAAAATCAAGGAGGCCGCGTAATGACGTGCCTAGAGTACGATAGAGGTCGGATTATTTCATTCGAAAAAACAACGATGAAATAGTTCGTGTGAGTAGCAGAACCATTTTATCCATTACACAGGTTCTTTTAGAAAAGGGAGAAACACGCCCTGAACGTAGAGGTGGAAGTAGAATACGTAATAAGGACATAAATACGACATTATCACTAATATATCACCTCAAATCACTTAAGTGTACGAAAGTAACTATAGCAGGGGTAAGAGTATAAGGAGATATTTACTTCCACAGCTGTCAGTTTGGAAATTTTGGCGAGAATGGAAACACAGATACCAAGAAGAAGGGAACCAGTAGCATCACTGTTAAAGCATTATAAAATATTACAGTCAAACTTCAATATAGCATTTTCTAATCCCAAAACCGATACATTCTCATTTTGCGAGGAAACAAAAATCAAGATATCAACCTATGCAGACAGTAGGTTGACAGTCTCATAACTAAGTACCGCCTGCACAAAGACAATGCTAAGAAATTTTAGGAGATACTTAGAACATCAGAGGATGGCATTGTAAATGTTTCATTTCGTATGAAGTAAAATCGATAGCTACCAAAGTTATCAGCTAGTGAAGTGTTTTATTCATGGCGTTTCGTATCCACAGTGATGAACATAGTGAAAGTTATACCGACATCTAAACATGGACAGATAACTAATCCGGCAGAGGACCTAATGAAGTGTGCTCCACACTTATGGATATAATGAAAAATTTAGAAGATCGCTGTGAAGGGGCAGCTGAAAGACCACACAAAATAAATTTTTTTTCAGACACATATTCCAGTCAAAATAAGAACTCAAGAATATTGTGAGCCTAGTTGCATTATGTTTCAACGAGTACAGTTTTCACAAAGGTGCAACATTATTTTCCGATTCGTGGTCATAGTTAAATGCCTCCTGATAGAACATTTGGACGAATTGAGAAAATATCCGGAAAAAGAAGTACTCGCAAGATAAGAATATTATGCAATCTTTGCTGAGCATAGTAGTGTGAAGATGCTAGGGCAGATTGGCACGTTAACGATTACAAGGAGTGTACTAAGAAGACCTTGAAGAGCAAGTTACCATTCAAGATGGACGAGCAAAGGATATTTACATACAGGAAACAAACATCAGCATTAGGTGTGAGGAACACCTACACAGGGGTTGATGCAACACGCGATGTTGTTCGACGGAGAACGTCGTTCGTCAATATGTATAGAGAAATGCCTTTGCTTGCCGAAGCAGACTGTATTAATGAAGAATAAACGAAAGGTGTATGGAAGTTATAATGCTATGTAAATTTAAACGAAAACCCTAAAGAATTCTACAATCGGGCATTGCAAGGCAATATGTTCATTCAGAAAAGTGGCAACAATAATGTAACACATGATGAACGTGAGCCGTTTTTGTAGGAGCCTTCATATGATTGTCTTTATTTTACGTTGCATAAGAGTGGTGTTACTATTTTCTGACCATTTTGGATTATTTACAACCACGTCATACTCACGTAAATTATAGCCATGTTCGTAAATGTCTATACCCTGTGTTGAAGCAGGTCATGTATTGGACAATAAGACATTAAATTTGTTACGACGATGCCTGAGACTTTATTTCATTGTAGATATATGTGTTTTGTTTTCCAGTGTAGCCTCAGTCGTCCCTAATACTGCATACAACATACTCTTATTCGTTTAAGTATACACTTTTGTGTATTTAAAATACATATATGTATAAGTAATGTGAAGTATTGATCACTAAGAGGAAAAAATACGTTTTTTTTTAAATAAACTTGTTCGTCTTCTGTTACATTTACTATTTTGACTTAGGCATGTTTGGATTCCAGGTCTCCAATTCGGGATCTACTGCCACCAGGCATCAAACCTCGAACTCTGTGGCGAGAGGTGACTGATTTGACCAATATGTTGCCGCGGCCACATCATGCTTCATAATGGCACAAGCACACTGCATTTTACTGAAATCTCAGGCACATAGCTTGGTATTTACTGTAAAAAATTAATTTCATTTTCTGGCCTCAGGTATTTTAAATACGGTAAAATTTGTAGACTGTTTAGTCTTACACTGCTATGTTTGTAGTTAAATGTAGCAAAAAGGTACAGATTCTATACTTTAGTCTGTAATTTCATCTATGGTAAAGATGGTTAATGGTGACAGTCTTTCGAGGGCCCTGTGATGCGGTTGGTCTGGTGACGGGGCTCTGAAGCTCTGGTAGACCGACTCCTGCTCGGGTGAGAACTCACATGCATGGCATTTCTCAGGTACTTTGGTGATCGGCGAGAAAACTCAAGCCTTGCGCTGTTGCCGATCACGGTTTGGACTCGATCTGTTGGTCTTGTTTAGGAGTAGGTCCGGAGGGTATCTGGATGCCCGCAGTACTTTCAATCTACTGCGGAGGCACGTATGTCTTCAAGTAATCTGATTGTGGCAGAGTCGAGGCTGCAACATTCTTTGGGTGTTTGTAAACCTGAGAATTGCCCAGCTCTTGAGAAGGAACACAAGTCTAAACCGCCTAATAAAGAGCACATATCCACGAAGCAGTTTCTTGGAGGGTGGATGGGACTAGCCTCATCAAGGTATAGTGTGGAGCTTAGGAGAAGGCAAGGCTCAGGTATGCGGCTGGTGGTGGGGAGAAGCGGAGCGCTATGAGGCCCCTACCACCCCCCTGCCGTTCTGCCTTGCCTTCTCCTCAGCTCCCTACAACAGTCTGTGCGTCTAACTCGAGGTATGTTTCTTGATATAGGTCGTTCGGGATAAAGTGAGCACTAAAAATTTAACATTTGAAAAATATTACTAGCCGATACTACGTATAATTCAACATTACCTCTAGTTGCCTAACTGCTTGTGTGGTTGGCAGCGAAATTACGCAATATAGTTCCATGTATTTTCGTACTCTAATAAAACAATACTGAAACGACAGCAACCGAAATCGTCATAATTGTCATTTATACAAGCAATAAATATTTTTTTTATCAAACGGTATACATTCCTACAGACTGCGCAAATTATCTTACACGCGCAAGCGTTAAGGGCGTTCAAGTGCGATAAAATCATAATTTTATATTTATATGAAATAGTATTAGTTTTATAGACGAAACTTGTGAGTGCAGTTTATTGTTTACGAAACAATTTTAACTCGCATAGTTTTCTCATAACGGTACGTCAAATTCCAAAATTTGCTTGTTTTGCTGCCATGCAAATAGCGAAAACTAATTGACTTACGTAAGCGAAATAATTCACAGTGAAATGACATGCCACGGTCTACGTAATAAAATAATTTTAAAAAATCCCGCGAACAATTTTTATATTTAAAAAAAAATTGCTATATTTTCGTCTTTTTTCTGTACTTTTCCAATTTTTTTTTAATTCTAAATATTACGTTATGGTCTTTCAAATACTTTATTGCGTAGCTCATGGGATGTAATATCACAGGGAACTATTTTGTTCAAGTAGGTCAGTTGGTTTTCGCTATTTGCATGGCAGCAGAACAAGCAAATTTTAACTTTGTCGCACCGTTATGAGAATATAATGAAAGCTAAAATAGTTTTGTAAGAGGAAATTGTACTCTCAAGTATTGTCTACAAAACTAACAATATTCCATAAAGATATAAAATTATGACTTTATCGCACTTGAACACCCTTAAGTGACGTGCCCATACATGTTAGACTTTTCCCGTCGTTAGCTGTTACGCGAGGGAAGATACGAATTGGGTGGGAATAGAAATTTAGCAGGGCTTTTTTGAGTGCTCACTTTATCCCGAATCGGCTATAGGTGATATGGTAACCATTTTCACCAAATGCGTTAAGAAAATGCATATCCATATCTGGCAGCATGCATTTAACAACTTCTGTCTTGGTTATGGCCACTACTGTTTGTGCGGTGCGCAATGTATACACAAGGCCTGGGATGCGTGTGTAGTTCTCTACACGGCCCATGTTATTACGGCAAGGTAAGTGGGCTTTACGTCTCGTCGACAGCGAGGTCTTTAGAGATGGTGACCTACAACGTGGTACAATGACAGCAGCTGGGAGAGGAGTCGGCCATGACCTTTTGCTAAGGAACCATCCCAGCATCCGCAGTGAGCGATTTCGGGAAACCATAGAAAACCGAAATCAGGATGGTCGGAGCTAAGGATCGAACCCGGGTCCTCCCGAATGCGAGTCCGACTTGCTCCCATTGCGCCACCTCGCTCGGATACATATTTTTAAAGAACATAAAGCGTATCTCCCGATAAACCCAAATGTGGTCATGTGAAGTTGAGAAAAGTGCACCAACAACCTGCTGGTGAACGATTCGGAGATCAAAGAAAGTTATTCGGTAACTTCAAAGTTTAAACCTGAACATAGGTCTTCTACAAAATATTTCAAAACCATTTTTAACAATTTTTATATCTTCAGCGTGAGGTGTATCTACATATCAGTTTGAATCTACATGTCAGTTTGAATAGATCTCTAAGAAAGCTATGTCTTGTTTAGTTTTACAAGAATGATACAGAAGATAACCGACTGCCTCATGATATAAACATTTTAATGTTACCTGCGTCTTTTGTTTTCAATAATATATAATTGGTATTGATACTGGGTTTGCACTGGATACGTTATATTTTTCAATAATATAAGTGACATATTCCTTCTTTGGGTGCTTTTTGCGACGCAGATTTTCCCGGAGATGTAGAAACAAGAAATACAAGTGGATATATAATTTTATTTATGCATATATATAAAAACATACGCGCACGCATACACGTGTGTATGTTGAAGTCCCAGAAAACAACCTATATAAGCTATGTAAACTGGAGAAAGCGAAATCATCAACGCTGCAGAATATTGTCGGGAGCTTCTATATTTGACGATTTTTAACTGAAGAATTGCTCATTACTGAATTCAGTGCATTTCTGCACATAGACAATCACAGTGCAACCGACTTTATTAAAATGGGATTATTAGTAAAAATAATCTAATCACATAGACGTCCGCTATCATATTCTACTAAAAAAAATTCTGTAGGACTTGCCGTCGTTGAGCTTGAACTTTTGTGGTTTCATCTCAGCAGATTTGGACTACCATACCTTTATGGATTCTGCATGATACTTTGAGTTTCGTGGTAGCGTATGGCCGCCATATTGGAAAACTGACTAGATAGTCTTCTTTTGCTGTGTTAATAGTTTGTATCATTCTCTAGCCTGTATTTTGTATAGCGTGAAATGTTTTGCTTTGTAGAATTTTTTTCTTGTCTCTGTTTCTCATTTTCAATTGCCAGAAAATCTATGATAAAATTTAAGCTAAATTTTTGTTTATATCGTATCCTCTGACTGAACAATTTATAATCACTTTTTCTTCATTTAAGATAATCACTAAGTAAATATAAATGCTCTTTAAACACGGACAACAAAGAAGAGGACGTGCAGATGATTCAAGAAAATTCTGTGGAGATTGATAGTGAATGTCATACAGAACATTCCAATGAAAGACTAAACTGTGAAGATTTAAATACGCCACCAGCGAAATATTCCAGAGCAAACTTTATAAAAGAAGTGCTTATATAATACACTGTTCCAATGACAACACACAACTAGGTAGCCTGTCTTGTCTGTATTTATGTAAAAGTCTCTTAAATTCTATAGAGATTTGGGGCCATCATTCCACATTAGAGCATGCAAATTCAGCCGAAGGAGAACATCCAGTAATAGAATTTCATCGGAAAAGTAGAAGTATGATGTCAAAGTTGAAAGTGATTAATGAAAAGTCATTGGGAAAATCGAAATAAGTAAACCCTAAAGAATAGTCGATCAACGACATCACCACCAAGCTCTCACCTGCTACCACGTGTATGTATTTTGTGAAGAAGTGAATGAGTATAAATAAAAATATATTGACCTACGACCCTGATGTAGGCCAACAACATAGGAAAGTGCAAAGGCCAAAAATATAAAATTCTAGGTGTTTTAGTTACTAAACAATGATTTAGTGACAGCAGAAGGAAAATTACATCGATCATGCTATAAGAAGTGCACAAACAACAAATATTGTGATGTGTCGAGAAGCAACTTCTCATGTATTCAAAAAAATATTAAATTACAGATGAAAATGTAAGACAGTATGATGACATAAAAAGTGAGCTAGCAGAACTAAAAAGATGTAGGACACTTAAAATACAAATATAACAAAATAAACTATGAGACTCTGTCAAGATATTCAAAAGGTGAAAGGCAGCACATCATGGCCTCCATGTTTTGAGGAAATGGAGGCCTTTCATTCTCGAATCGCAGAGTCAGTTTATATCCTCATTTGCTCATTACTTCGAAGTAGAGGAAAAAAAAACTTAATGCAACCTCTTGTACAAGAACGTGACATGAGTTCCAAAAAAGCTTAGGAGCAGGGGTAGGCTCCTTCCACTACCATCATTGTCTGGTCTAGAAATCCATCCATGAATTTCTAGGGTTTGTAGGTCGATGTCAGTAAGTAAACATTTCTTCCAAATGAGAGCTTAGTAGTTCGCTCTTTTAATATGTAGATTGAGTGTTTTTACTGGGTGGGAGGCTATAAGATTCGTCTGACCTCTTTTAGCAGAAAAAATTGTATAGCGCAATTGGTTTATGTCAGAGAACTATTTGCTTACCACATTATAGCCGACAATAAAAAATATCTCGAACTCTTGGTTCGTTTTCTCTCGTACCTCTGCTGCAGTACCAAGAATACTTATAGTATCTCTGTATTATAAATTTCTATTCATTATTTTGATGGCTTAAGACTTTCCCTTGCCAACAAACGCACTCGCTGTATTGCACCTATTAAGAGAATGTATTCCGGGCACTGGGCAGTGCTCGACAAGCCTCCGTATCTAGAAATGTATGCATTTGGCCCGTGTTGTAGTACTTTACCTGGTAACTAGTACAACATTTCTGAAATATTGATCCTAGGCACTTGTTCAACTCTTATACAGTAAAGCTTATAATTATGCATATCTCTGAAACACGACACAAGGGCATGTTGTACACGAAATGGCAGTCGGGTATCCGCCTCTTCTTGAAAATTCAGGGGCTTCTTGTGCTAATTCACCAGTGATTTTACAGTACTTTGCTTCGCAAGTATCGTATAACTTTCACTGTAGTGATACTAGTAGCACGTGCATTAACTGTAGGCAAATACCTAACCTTAGTATAATTGATTTCTCAATTATGTTAAACCCAGTCCAACTTGACACCATTTGATGCTCTGGTTTCTTATTTATCCTGATAACCCAAATCATATTTTTTCTTTTGACTTGCAACGAGCTGAGGCATCTCATATTCTTCCTCTAGGATCTTGATAAGGAGTTTCACTTTTGTTTCAACATTACCATTGGGAAAACAGTCACCTACATGAATCGCTGACATTAAAATAAAATCGTTGTTTTTAAATATAAACTTGTGAGAAATGATTTGTCGTTATTCACATTTTTCGAAAAGTTTTGTAAATCTTAAGTTCGACCATAGATGTACTTGTTTAAGACAATATAACGCCTTTTTAACAACAGAATGGTTCCTTATTTTTCAAATTACTCTGGAGGATACATGTAAATTTCATTGTTGAGTTCGCCATAACTTGATGTCAAATTGTACAATGTACACATCTGCTTGCCACAGCAAAGAGTAAGCGAAGTGCAGTATTACACACCACGTGACTATAGGTTTCAATAAAACATTCTCTATACCTTTGTTCACAACCTCGTATAATTAATACGGCTTTTCATCTACCTTTTTTTTTTAAATATCCGTAGACTTGAAAGTGTTTTTTTTTTTCTCGGTTACGTTAGATATATCAGCTTTTTCCTAAGTTCTAGTTTTAATGTGTCTTTCATTCTTGTATAGCTTACAACCAGTTAATTTTTTCTGAATAGCTTCTTTGTAAGTTAACAACACATAGTCACCATTTTACTTGGGTGTTGTTTTTTTTTTACTGTTTCCCTCTTCCTAAACCATACATTTCTTTTTTGTTCTTGGATGTTTTTGTCTTTTTAACTAATTTCTGGATTTTTTTCAACGTTTTCTTTAGTTTCTTCTACGTCTTCATATTTTTCCGTAGCGTTCCAAAAACATTTTTTTACTTCACGATTTTCATGATTGTCTTCATTTTCAAATTGTTCTTCTGCGTTATGAACATTTTGCTGTGTATCAACTAGTTCTTGTAAGCGTAGCTTTTGTGTTTGTTCTGTTACTTCCTACACGATAATTATTTAATTCCCATAATCGGTATTAATTTTATAAACATACGACCATTATCAGTTTGTTGCACCTTCCTTCAGGTTTTTCTAATTTTTCACAACCAAATAACTGAATGTTTGAAATTTCGAACTATTGGGATGAATACTTTCAACTGTGACTGCTAGAATCTGGTTAATTAAATGTGCGGCTGCAAGTAAGACTTCACACCAGAATTCTTTAGTAAGACCATAATCGAATAATAAAACTATTGTATTTTCTGTGACTGTTCTAATCATTCGTTCTGATCGTCCATTGGGTTTGTGAGTTCTCGCAACAGAAAATCTAATTCAATGCCTTTCTTAAGGGGGATTGATCCCTGTAAGATCGGTTTTACGGTTTTTCTTATAAATCAGGGAATAGACACATTGTTTTACTTTTTTCACGCTGACAAGGCATAGTTTATTGCTTCATTCACTTTTTGTAATCCATATGGCATTGTTTCTGTTAATGTTGCGGCCTCTCTAGTCGCTCCCGTAAATAAAGCAATTTTTCCTTTTCAGATGTTTCCCGTTGCAAAATAATGACTATATTAAGGTTGCAGCAACTACAGAAAATCGATTAAGTTTGTATCTATGCCTTGTCGTGACAAAAATTTTGATACATCGACTGGAACAGAAGTTATTGAGAAGAAACAGATAAATCCAAGGTGGTAGGGATCAATACCTCGTAATATTCCAACATTTAAATTTAGTACTGGTATGTTCTCCTCCGTGGTCAAACATGATTTTAGACAATTTAGTTTCCTATTTGGTTTCTGCAGATTCAATTTATTACTTTAGTTTATGAGGGACTTCTAATTAATTTTCAATTAAATAAAACATAAAAAAAGTGTTAAGTCTTCCAGACACGTTAAGAAATATGGTTTGTGGTGAAGACTACAAGCATCTGTGTGGACAATTATAATGGTCTCTTAGTTCTATTGCGATCATCGTTAGTGTTATTTTTTTTTGCTTTACACATATTTCACAGTTTTATTTAAATATACAAAATGTTTTCTTTAAATTGGTTGCTAGAATATAACTCGTTCAGTTCTTTATATTGCTTTGACCAATATGACCATTCTTCCATCCAAATAAGAACTTTGTAAAAAAATGCTTTATCGGTATTTCTTAAAAGTACCCTGTACAAATCACTGTATGTACTACATTAATAATATTAACACCATATTTGAATTTTGAGACTACTGTAGCCAAAAAAATACATCTTTACCTTCAGCATCAGTAAAAGAAGTGACACTAAGCAAGTTTTGACAAATTTTTCCAATTCTTTCGGCCTTCAATACAATTTATGTCTTTGCCATACCTTTATTTCTGTGAATGTTCTTGTCATTTTTAAAATTATTTCATCATTAATCCCTTAGGAGGTGTTTTTTGAATACACGTCCTTCTCAGTAAAACTTTCAGTTGAGAGTTTCTTAGAATTTTTGTGTGTTATGCACGCAACATCAGATTAATTTTGTTTATAACTAGTTCTGCTTGTTAAAAAATTACTTTTTTTAATTTTACCCTTTTTTCGTTCCTATTTGAAACTCAAGGATATAAAATAAGTCAAGAATAGTAAGTACACGTTCTTACATTTTATGTTTGATATACAAACAATAATAATAAAACTATCGCATTGAAAAC
Source organism: Medauroidea extradentata (assembly GCA_003012365.1). Classification (NCBI taxonomy): domain Eukaryota; kingdom Metazoa; phylum Arthropoda; class Insecta; order Phasmatodea; family Phasmatidae; genus Medauroidea; species Medauroidea extradentata. The sequence continues at coordinate 15,356 of PNEQ01099410.1, read as the reverse complement.
ATGAGATGATATAAAAAAGTCGAGTATATTCACAATTTATAGTTTGTAACCGAGATTGAGTTTTACACAATACACTTATTTTACTTCTATACATTTTACAGTAGAAATAAGAATGTGTTATTTCAGGTTCTTCAACAACAGAACTCATCAATTGAGTAGAACTTAACGCCAGCAATTTGCGCACACTTGTGGGTTGCTTTGAGACTTTTAAGATGGGATATTATAGTCATATTTGTTTAATAAAATATGTGTGTACATCTGCATTTGTATCACAGTATTTAACGTTCTTTACAACGAATTTGATTAAATTATAAATATATCGGGAGAGGAGAGTGAATGTGTTTAATTCTGTAAATAAGGTGTGGCTTGAATTTAAATTTTTTTTCGCCTGTAATAATTCTTATGGTTTTTTTTAAATCTAATGTATGGAGGTAGCCCAAAATGTTAATCCACAAGACATAACCGAGTGAAAGGGAACATAATATATTTGTTTGAGAGTAGTTCGATTATCTATTATGATAAATTACGAAATGCGTAGCGAGCTGCATTAAGTTTTGGAGCAATATTATTAATATGATTGTTATCATTCAGCAAACTATCAACATGTAATCATGGCAATCTAGAAATTTTAATTTCTTTAATACTACGTTCATTACAGTTGATATTTAAGTCACAGATGTGTGCATTCAAAGCAAAAAATACAATGTACGAGCGAGTAAGTAGTTTTTTTTCTAGATTTAGTGTTAATTTGTTTTCCATCAAGCTTATCCTTGTATGCGTTTGGCACATAATACTTGTGTCATCTGCCTAAAGTATCTACTTAGCTGTAGAGAAAATTATATGTGGTAAATCATTTACATAAGCCAGAAAAGTAATAGGCAAATAATTGATCCCTGGCGATCACCATTTTAAACTAAATACACGCTGGAGAATGTATCATTGACTATCAGAACTTGATACTGATACTTGTTAACTTTGACTAAAATACTAAGAAAACCATTGAAGTGCAATATCCTCTACACCAAGATGCATCTTATGTAATCTTCGAACCATTCCCGCAATGGGTTCGTATTGTAAACAGAACACTTTTTTTTGGACATACACGCCCGCAATGATGTATGTCCAAAAACTGTTCTGTTTATGAGATGCAACTTAATGAAAAGTATGCTACGGCCAACGCAATCAAATGCCTTATTTAAATAACATAAAATTCAAATTACAATCTAACTTTTATCAAGAGCAATTAAGATGGTTGTTGTTAGATTGCATATAGCTACTCCTGCAGACATTCCTGCCCTGAATTCATACTGTGAGTTAAAATACTGTTATGTTCTAAATAATTTAATAATGCACTTTACATTAGTAATACCGGGAGTTTTACAAGTGGGATTGGTCGATAATTTCATACAGTCGTTTTGTTCTTCTTTTCGTATAGTGGCTTAGCGATAGAATATTTTAGGCGATCGGGAATTATGCGTGATTTATGTTATGCTTTGAAAATATTGCATAAAGTTATATTCCTATCTCAGTAGAGTCTTCCAAAGGTTTTCTTGATATTCAATTAAAGTCTGATGGTCTTTAAGCTATAAGACATCTAGTTACATTTCACATTTCTGTAGGCGTATAAGTCTTTCTTGGGTAAAGTGAAAATTAGGAATACAGCGTTATAAGACAGTTATTGGGTTGCTTTGATTAGTACTTTTGTTAATCAAAGAGTCGACAATCGTTAGGATGTATTTGTTAAAAGTGTTAGCTACTTCTTCTGACTCATGAATAGTTTTATTATCTACACAAAATGAAATAGTGGGGTTTACATTTAGCGACATACCTGTCAGAGACTTTATATGCTTCCATGTTGCTTTAACTTTATTTTCAGCCTATGAAATCAAACTTTATAATGGTTTTTCTTTAACGGAATATCTCATGTAAAAATGTAAAATCTTACACGGGGAGGGCACGGCATTGCAGAATGTTGACTATATGTCAGAAACCTTGTAGAAGCGTACACAATTCACAACGCAAAGTAGGTGGAAGAGTAAGGTGGTAAAACGAACCATGTATGTAACCACCCCAATGAAGAAACTGCTATGACATAAATTTTTCATGTTAGAACGCCGAAAAATTGACAGTTGTTGACGGCATCAGCCCTCAGTGCACAGACGGATATGGTAGCGGTGAAAATATAAATGTAACAGTAAACAAAGATAACAGTGACAGTATAGTAGACTAAAATACAATGAACAACACTCCAACAAAGCTGGCATGGATAACTGTAGTGTATGTTAGCACTTATTAGTCTCTGACAAAATTTACCGGTACCGAGCTGAAGTCATATTCCGAAAGTACAAAGTACCAAAATGATTACAAAGAATAGCCAGTGGAAGCCTTATATTCCAGTGGATTCAGGATTGGGGTTGATAACTGCACCACTAATAGACTATGGCAGGGTGTATATATATATATACACACGCACACACACGTATACATACATGCACAGTGAAAGCCAATAGTTGTAGGGTGAAAATATTCTGGAGATCGTACGTTATCGAAGAGGTAATACTAGAAAACAATGGCGATGTTAATTAGTAATTGATTGTCTCTTCGCTTACATTTATATCTGAATCAGCTGGCGTGGATTATTCTAACTATTTTCAGGTGATTAAAATAGGATCACAGAGTTTCACAAGATATATTTATTTTGCTTCTATCAGTTTTTTAAGTTCTTAACATTCAATTTGAATTAACCATTTTCTTCATGGCTGAAGCTAAAAATCTTTGCAGCCTGAAGAGAAAAAAATGAAAAGAAGAAGAAAGCGGGACATTGAAAATTTCTCGAATGCTATTTCATTACAGAACGGGCTAAGGTTCATGAAAAGTTCTTTCAAAGGCAGTATTATTGTCGAGGTTCTTTGTTATATTCCATGTGCGATTTGCGTAGCTCCTACGAGTTCTTGTTCACGTAGAAGAAAGCGATCACTCATGATGCATGCGTGAGGAAACGTAAGGAATTCCGTCATATATAACAATGACAGGAGTGTACAATTATGATCTAACTTGTAAAGCTTAAAAGAATTTGTGTAAAAAGGAAATCAATGACACTTTTTACTGTTTTGATAAAAAAAGAAGTGTGAATGATGAAATGTTCCCAGTATATATTATAATTAAAACATATCTAATACGGTGATTGGAATGCTTACAACCCAGACATTATAAGCGAAGGCAGTCTTGGGACATTAAGATGCCAAATTTTTCCTGCTGTGATTTCTGACTTTTACTTCCTCCTCGGATTTTTTATGTTTTATTTTGATTTATGTATGTGTTGATCGCATACATATCGGCTTGTTTTTTTCTTTATTGTTTTTCTTGTCTCACTATTGATTTTCTACGACGACATAACATTAAATACGGGCGTGTGTGTGACATGTTTGGAACATAAATGTTAAAAAAATACAATGTAAAAAAATACACACACATGCATAAGTTGCAGTTTGAAGTATTTGTTGGTAAATTCTTTATCATAGTTTACGTATTTAATGTGTTTATCCTGATCTCCAAGATGTTTGGGACTTTTGGTATAAATCGGGTTTTAAACATTTAGTTTACTGACCTCAATCAACTGTAACTCGAGAAAAGGCAGTTTGGACTTTGTGCCTTCGTAAACAAGATCCATGCGGTGTTTATTTAAATAATGTATGCATCGCTTAAACATAATTCTGAACTAGTGGTCAATAATTTGAAAACTTGTTATCGACATATGTGTATATTTGTTACAAGAGTCCATATAAAACTTGTAGGCGCCTCTTTTATTGATCTCTTATTTTTATTCAAATATTATGGTTTAATACTTGTTATTTTTCTAGAATATACTCCATACCTTCTTCTACTTGGAATGATTATCTCAAAATACATCACTTTGTGGATTGGTTCCGTTCTGCATAACTCCAAACAACTGTCGCATTGAGTCACTGCTTCCCAGAAAAAAAACCCGTGCTTGTCACACTAGCATTCGTACCTTTCGACGGAAGTACTTGTATTACTTTCCCGAATACATAATTTTAGTCCTATAGTCCGTCTGCTCTTCATCGGTGAGCTTAAACGTGGTACAAATACGAATGTGTGTCTGTTTCTAATTTGTGCGTTTCTATACCATTCATTCTGTTACGATGAAACGTTGGTGAGCTGTTGTGCGTGTGCTCGCGAATGTTGAAGAGAGAGTGTTAGTCACCATCTTGAATTTTTGTATTTGGTGACATAACTTTTCTTCTGGGTAAATTTATGCAACATTAACCTAACTACAGAATAGAATACATATTGAGGGAGTTTTAGATACCATAAATATTTATTTTCCGGTACTGTTGTTACGGACCGAATAGCAGTTAAGATAGTAATAAGAATTTTCTAACTTGACGTTTGTGTATTTAATTCATCCTGTGTTACGAAATGTCGGCTAGTTATATATTTTTAGCATAGTGTTATACATCTTAGGAAGTATTTTTCAGAATTTCATTAAACCTGGTACACAAATACTACAAACAAAACTGACTTGACTTTTACGTATTCCGTTCATCTTGTGTTTATATTTTCAAAATGATGGCCATTTCTATACTTTTAGCATAATACTACACACCCTAGGAAATAGTATTCAAAATTTCACCAAACTTGGTACACATACAGGCCTACTACGTACAAATCTGGCTTTACTTTTGTGTACTTCGTTCATCTTGCGTTCATAATTTCAAAATGACGACCATTTTCATGTTTTTAACATAGTTATAAGTATCTTAGGAAATGTTTTTCTGAATTTTATCTAACTCGGTACACATATACTGCACACAAACCTGACTTGAATTTTGTGTATATTGTTCATCCTGTGCTTATATTAAAAAAAAATGAGGGCATATTTTATATTTTTAGCGTATTATTACATACATTAGGAAATATTTTTCAGAAAATCGTCAAACGTTGTACGCATATACTTTATATATAGTGTTCATAATTTCAAAGTGGTAACTGTTTTTATATATTTTGGATAATTTTACTTATCTGATGAAATATTTTGAGGAATTTCATCAAACTTGGTACACATACTACATCTCGTCCGTCCTTTTGTAATATTTCAAAAACGGAGGCTGTTTTTTGTATTTATGATGGACAGAATTCTCAGGAAAAATTTTCCCCAATGTTATGAAACTGGGTACTCGAATATTGCCGAATAAGTTGACTTACTTTTTTATATTTCGTTTATCATATGTATAAATCAGTAATACCTTTTAATATTCCTAGATTATGTAAATGTTTTTAACTTTTAGTGTTAATTTTGCACCTACTTTGAGAAGAATATGCTTATCACTTACGATCTTTGAAAGAACTGTGCAATGGGAGTGCATGACTGGATTCAGTTTCTTGGACGTACTCCATTGCAAAATTGAATGACTGTCAAAGAAAACTAAACAAATAATAGAAAACCACAAAAAAAGCATAGTATGCTTTAGTCAGCAAGATACGTACACAATATGAAATTCCAAAATGGAATCGGGTCAAATAAAAAGAAGGAACAAACAGATAATAAATAAAAATAATAACAAATAAAATCAAAAAAAGAAAAACAAGTAACATGCGACACAACGATGATACTGTGTTTTATGTTTCGTCTCATCGTTGTGTCGCATGTTACTTGTTTTTTTTATTTATTTGTTATTATTTTAATTTATTATCTGTTTGTTCCTTGTTTTTATTTGACCCGATTCCATTTTGGAATTTTATGTTGTGTATGTATCTTGCTGACTAAAGCATACTATGCTTCTTTATGGTTTTCTATTATTTGTTTAGTATTCTTTGACAGTCATTCATTTTGCAATGGAGTAAGTCCAAAAAACTAAATACTTATCTCTTATGCTGGTAACTTCTTGTTAACACATATTATTTCATATTACACTGAATTTAGCATAAAACAAAAAAATAGCGCGATTTAAAAACTTGTAGTTTGTAGTTTTTCACGCTATTTTTTCCAAAAATTATAATGACAAATTTGTACATTTCCTTTCATTAATGTCCAATCACCCATTGAGGTCGCTTGGAAAATGAGTAAGTTGTTTTCATCAATTAGTTCAAAATAAAAAAGTGTGCTGGAATCGGCATTAAAATCTACTGACAAGGACTGTATTCAAGCAACGATTGAAGCTGATTGTGATATCAGACAACACTCACAGGCCTAACGCAGAGATTTTAATATATTTTCTTGACAGCATTACCAGAAATGTATGAACTCTATACCTACCCTTACATATGTGAGTTCACTGGTAGTTTTACTATATTTGAAACCAGTGGCCGGTTAGATGAGTTATTTATTTATTGCTTAATTTTACGTGGTGAAGTTAAGGCGAAATCGCATTGTCGTACACTTAACCACAGTATGCATAATGAGAAAGCATTTTACAATGTAACAGGAGAATAAATAGAAATATTTTTTAAAAATATTTGTTGCCTCCCCTCAGTTTGGATTTCAACAATTTTAAGGTTTCTGATTTCCATTCAATTAGGTAATGCGTTAGAAAGTTAATAAAATTTACTTGACAATGTTATTGAAAAAATTCGTATTGTAACATTCCGGGTTCGAAACGTCAAATAATAAATAGGAAGATACATTCAATAAAATTATATATTAATGTTTATAATTATTAATTTGTATTTTTACTTTCGGGGGTGAGACAAATGCAAAATGACTGTTTAAACTACGCAGAAAAAACGTAAATGATTTTGTTCAGCATCACATATTTCGAGATACTCATAGCTAGCAAGAGTACAAAACTCGTGTTAGAAATATACGTGCTTATTTATAACACTAGCAAACCACAAGTCTATCAGACAAACACATAACGACTTGACATTTTCCTACACTTTGCAGGCAAGATATTCCGAGATTCTCATAGTTGAAAACTTGCGTACTTATTTACAATTTTTAGTTGGGAAACCATACGTATTTGTATTTATATTTACATTATTGCACATAAATCTTCAAAATAAAAAACCTTGCTATAATGACATGAAATTATCAAATAAATAACACATGAAAGTAAAGATCGTTAATTATTAAAGTATTTTAATCCGTGGGAGGTGGCGCAACGATAACACGTTGAACTCACAGTTGGATGACCCTGATTCGATCCCCGGCTCCGGCTAGTCTAAATTTGGTTGTACATGGTCTACCGAAATCACACAAAACAGTAGGGGATTTAAGGGGGGAGGCTACCCAGCTGAAGGGTCCCTCTAAAAAAAATCGTGTCAAACATTATGTAGCCAAAGTATGTCCAGTCGCTTCAAGGAAACCGGAGTTTTGTTGTACGATGATCCAAGTACATTTAAAGTGTCCTACTTGTATGCATGTTATTATTAATGTTCTGTAACAGTAAACAACAACAGTTTTGAGATGGCTGGTATTTTTTACAATCCATAAAGTCACGTAAGGGCCCCCTCGCCAAAAAATACGTTTTTAAATCCGCCACTGCCTCCAGATGATTGTCGAGATTGTCCCTTAACAAAGGCCATGGCGTTATGGCCTAGTTCCTGTCCTTGAATAAAGTTGTGTGCTACTATCTCACATTAACTCGCTGACGACGAGACGTTAAAGTCCAATAAAATCATTAAATGAACAATATGTGTAGTAAGCACAGTAATTTATTTTAATAACGAGGATGGAAGCCTGTAATGACTGACGTAATGGTACAGCTTACGTTGTAAAAATGTAGTAACAAGTAAGTTAATAGTAACGTAGCAGGTTAATAATTCAATGTTATTGAAGTTGTTTGTACCTTTCAATTTTGATACAATATATTGTATTAATGTATACAACACGTAAATATAGGCTAAATACTCTAACTTAGAGATTTGTGAAAATATTTGATTACTACGCTGTTTCAAGGAAGCACTGGATGAAATAGTATTAAACAAATAATATAAATATAAATACACGCAGTTTTTACTCATTTACAGACCCTGGGTTGTCATTTTGTGAAGTAGTTTTAAAAAATGCGTAATTGTAGTGTAGTACATTACAGTAAAAAAATGTTTCTTTGTTAATGAAATTTGTCTTTATTTCCAATCTTCGGTAATTGAATTCATTCGAATGTGATTAAAGTTTTCCTGGTATCATATTATTTTACAGCAAATTGTTTACTTTCTATTTATTTGTAATTTAAGTAAAACAGTAAAAAAAAAAAGTAAAAAATATCTGCCTTGAACTGAGTGGTTCAAGGAACAGATATATGCGAAAAATAGTTCTACGTTTGTTTCTCGAGCGAAGTATTGCCACCAGCGCGCTCTGTGAAGGAAGAAAAAACCAGAGCGCTCCTGGCGGCGGTCATGGGAACTACAGCAGCTGGAGCCTCTCCACGGGAGAAAGAGAACATCACTCATCTTTAAAATCTCCAACATACGCTCAGGAGAAGAACCGAGTAAGCGACTCGTATATGGTACCACGTTCTGGCGAGGCTGTGTAATTTTGCAGAGCTGTGCATGTTAAACGAGTATATATGCAGTACTCATAAGAAATAGACTATTTTTCCTCCTGCATCGAGCCCAGGAAATAATAAATAAGATAACCGTACCTAGACAAAATACGAAATAAAACTTTCTTTAGCAGTTCGTAATATAACCATTTTGCACGCTTAGATTTTTTGCGGCTGGTATCATATTTATCTACTACAAAATATATAATAGTGGCCAGGAATGGAAACGGCTGGTACCTAACAGTTAGTAACACAATAAAATTCACCACTTCTCAAACATCCTTCAGCCAATTCTGACATATTTATTAACGCAATAAAATCAGAGAATTGATATCACAAGAGTGGAAGATACTGTCAGTGCTGTTTTTGCCGTAAAATGTTTATTGTCTATTTTTGTATGAACTATATCTTCCCCCCAAAAAAGTGTACTGGACTTTCGTTCGGAGGTTTAGTCATTAAAAAAAAAAGCAAAAATGGAAAGCCAATAAATAATATTTAAAGGCATTCTGTAATGAAGTTTTGAGAATGTTGATATAATAGCCGCAGGTAAATTTAATATTTATTTTGTGAGAACTGTTTTTATCGTCTCTTCCAACGGCAGATAACTTGACAGCATATAATATGCACAGTTGTTAATACAAAGGTTAGTTATATGTACAAAGGGAAAAATAACCCTGATATAACTACGTGATCCAGTGCTCTCAGGAAAATGCAACCTGTAATACAGTTGTTTAAAAGTATGTCGCTTAATCCACAAAAAATAAATCTTGGTTCGGTTAATTTGTCAGCAAATTTGGCGTTACAGTATTTTTTAAAGTGGTTCTGAAGAAAAAGAGAAAAGTTCACGAATTTTATTAGAAACAACACGTGACCCAGAATCGTCTCTTAATAGCACCTCGTTTCTGTCGCTGAGTTAAATAAATAGATAGACCCTTTAAAAACGTTACTACAAATTTCCTAGCTATGCTTAAGTGATGACATTGTTGTTTATAAAATTCATAGATTTTTCTTTCTAAAAAAATAATTAAACATTATGTAAAATTGCTGCATCACGTAATCGGTTGCCTAATTTACCTAGTCACACCTAAGTTATTTGAACTTTACTAAGGCGAATTATGCGATGCTTTTAAACAACTGAATCACAAGTTGCATTTTTCTGAGAGCACCGTGCACGAACATAATTCCTTGGCAGCGGAAGTAACACTTTTTGCCTACGTGCCAGGTGTTGTACTATTTTCGCAGCAACAGTTTCGTCCGTTTTTCTGTTAAACGGCGCGTTCTAGGAGCTTGCAACAAGACTACATTGTTGTTCTTTCGATATACAGCTTTAGTAGACAACATGCATTGTTCACAATTCCTGATGGCAAACAATTTATCTGCAATTTTTGTATTACAAGCACACTACACCAGAGTGCCACAAAAAAAATCGGTTCTATAGAATCAAACTCATACAGTATGTAAATATTTGAACAAGGAGTTATCATCACATATAAGCTTACTTTTCTCAGTATTGGTGTAACTTGAGAGCTAACGTGATAAGCCGAACTCTATAACTCGTTAATAATGAGATCATTTATGTAACGAACACGTCAACATAAGTTAATATATTTCTAAATTGGTAGGAATACTGCAGAAGCTTTTGATTTTGAAATAACATCCTCATTGTCTATTGGTGTCAATATGAGGCTACTAATTAATAACAGATCTGACTCGTGTGATACTTTTCCATACCAAGTGTGGTTGATACTATTTTAAATGCACGACTGGTATTATAATATAATTTAAACTCCTTAGAATTTGCCAAATTAGACTTAAGTGCCTTAGTTGTTAAAATCATAGTTGCATAAATTATTTTCTACAGCATTTTTAGTGCCAAATCGGGCATGACTCAATACAGTTTTCCCAAAATATAAAAAAATGAAATTCCTTCTTTCTGAAGATATATTTTATCAAAACATTGGCCATATAAGCTTTCCTCTTATAATTTTAATACATATATTTTAAACCTTCTGTGTACAAAGTTTGGCCAGTGTGATTGGTAAAGCTGTAAAGAAATAAAACGAAATATTTTTAAATGATCGCCATTTATAAAATGTGTCTTAGGCACAGAAGCTATTTATATTAGCAGCGATTAATTCAGCTTTATTTATGAGCACAATTTTGCAATAATGAGTTGAGAAGTTTCCAAGACGCAACAAAATTCTTTATTAATAAGTGTCACCGGATCTCCCAAAATCGTGGCTTTTTAATATGCTAACCACTAAATTCAATGCTTATATGAATATATACGAAAACATTAAAATTGGTTTTAATCGGCCAACTTATATTTGAAACATATAAATTTTTTAAATTTATTCTGATACTACATTTCCCAAAATTTTGTTCTTCAACATTACAAACAACTGAGTTAAAATCTTGAATGATGAACTATCAACACATAAAATTGGATTATAACTATTTCAGTAGTGTCTTAATTTACATAACATCTGTATGTACTCATTTTGTACTATATTCCAAAGTGATGGACCTACAGCAATAAACATTGATGGATTTTGTGACTGGATGGGGAGGTGTAAAAATGCAAATGTTGGTTTGCGTCGATCCAACAGTTTTTAACTATGAAAGAAAATATATTTTATTCGTGTTTTGTTAGATTCCGAAAATGACAGACAATGAACACTTCACAATTAAAAGCTTAAATGCTAAGCTGTAAAAATCATTTTTAATATATTTGAATTTGTCCAATGTATTTGGAAATATGACATAAAATATAGGTCTGTGTGTTTATATAGAACTGTATTTCGAAACTGGAGTGCTGTAACGACGTATTCTACTAACATTTGTATGATGAACTGTCAAAGTATAAAATTGGATTTTACTTATTAAGTTGAGTAGTTTTATAAATATGGCAAAGAATATATTTATTTTCGTGTTACTATCTTACAATGCAGTGTATCTATTGATTGGTAAGTTTTCAAAGCATAAAATTTGGTTTGTTTTGGCCCAAAAGTTTCCGATATTGTTATGAAATGCTTTTTTTAATACACGGCAGTGACAGTGATTGTTATACAGCTTGGGTGATTGTCGTTATATCTAAATTTATATTAAAATAATTCCGGAAGTATGGCTTGTAATGTTTATTTATTCCAACTAAACTGTTTTCCAAAACTGCCGACTAAAACCATTATAATATTTCAGGATATTGAAAAATATAGAATTTAAGTTAAAATTTTTGACAAGAAATGTAATAGTGCCAAAATTTCTAAATGGACACCATTAAAAAATTGACGTGTATTTAGGGTAAGATATGATTGCTAAATAATTTAAGTCCCGAATTTGAGGGAAGTTGGTTTACGGGTTTAGGGAAATGTACGTACGCACACACGTACACACACGCTAACTGAAAACACACACAAACAACAAATGATTTCATGTTTCCTTCGAAACAATGGCTGTACATATTACATTTTACGTGTGTATTACTATGCGTATTTTATTAAATACATTGCTAGGGAATTAATTACAGAGTATGGTTTAACTAGTCTTATTAACGCCTTCTCTTTTCGTATGCTTGACAGCTCGTCGAGACAGCGTTCTAAAAACTAGCATTTAACAACGACACATTCATGGCTTATCAGGGTTGCGATACCTTATCCTCCCGTTCCGATGCCAGCGCCTTTTAGCGATCTGTTACGCAAAGGTAGATCACTGAAGAAGACATGAAGGTCCTTCGCTCTGATTTTTCAGTAGTTGTTGTTTTGATAAAAATAGGTTATGATACTGGCTGAGTTTGTATTGTACCTGCTTGAGCAACTGCACGTGCTTCATGAGGCCCTATTGCGTCGTTTGTAAAGACGGGGATGTCTGCTTGTATCTCAATTGAATTTGTTCGAAAAATTTTTGTGAAATCGTGAAATCCAAATGCAGTGTTAGAACTGTGAAAGAAGAATGCATATTTATTTTACGAACTGTCACATGTCAAGTTTGCGTGAGTTCGTTTTATACCGAACAGATTTCACGTACAAAAATGTGTCGTTTAAAAATTATTTTTAGTCGTTGCTGAATATTAATCATAAAACACAGGGGCACATATTTTGCATTTAGTTATATTAATCTTTGGCATTTTACTTCAAATATATACCGTCTAACATAAATATTCTATTTTCTTTAAAAAATTCCGCCACATCGAATTTGGGCATTTTTATAAGCCGAAGGGAGTCGCACCAAATAAAGACATAAGAAGGGTAGTGAAGTCTCAAAGAGTTTATAAAGATTTAAAACCTAAAGGAATATAATAACTAAATAATTACGTAACCAAGCAAATAATATATGTTTCTAACTTCCCTCCGTATGACTCGGAATCTTTCTGTCACATGAATACTACCGTCTGTCGTGAAAATACATTTTTAGGAGTTAGTTTACGTCATATGTACCTGCGTATGTAGTTAGAAGATGGAAAATAGCTTTTCTTCTGCGTATTACACGAACAATCTCATAAAACCTTCCACTAAACATTCACACGAATTTTACACGTCTGCATTAATACTAAGTAGTTTATAAATATACTCGACAGCCTAAATATTATAAGTTCACGCTACACGAAAAGTTTAATGTGAGCAATGAGGGCTCAATAATCGAGGAAATTTTTAATGTTACCAATAACGTTACAAGTTTTAAAATACGATCTTTGGCTGTGTGCTGCGGTAGTTGCTTTATTGTATTGATCAATCCTAGGACAAAATAATTCTTGAGAAATACTTTACAAAGGACTTTTTATGAATATTTACACAAAATTACTGTTTTATGACATATCATCCAGATTTAGAAAACAGGTACTTAACATGTATTATTAAATACCACAGAAATTAATTTTGTAACAATAAAAAAAGAAATTAATTTTTATCTGCTTTCATCGCTAATCATACTTTTTCTATAACTCTTAAAGAGGGAACAAAAATGTACATTATTCTTATAGCTAGCATAACATGAGGTATAGATTTATATGATTCAACAGTTTCATGCTATATATAATCAGTGACCACACTTGTATGTATGGGAAACTTTTAGCTCAGCCTAGCATAAAGTAAACACGAATATATATATATATATATATATATATATATATATATATATATATATATATTAATTTATTTATGACACAACACTTATTAAGTAATCATAATTATCGTCAACATTTAGGATATATATCACGTTTGTTTACAGCCGTGGTTACACTAGCAATGAAGTCCGAGAGAATCGATCGGTTACTTATGGCGGCCGCCTACCCCACGCTTCAAATGCGTTGCAGTGCGTTCGTAAACAGGCTTTTTTCTACGAAAATATTCCACGTGTGCCCATTGTGCCAACATACGAAAAGAAAACCAACTTCAGACATGGTCGGAACCTCGTTGTTAAGACGCCACGCTCATTAAAAACACTGTTTATAAGCCCTCCAACATGGCTGAAAACGGCCTTTTCAGAATGCCGTACTTCAAAATGTACTATCCGCATGTATGTGAAACTGAGATTGCGACCTGCACTACACTTAGTTGCAGACTTTCCACCAATAAAATTATATGGTCACCGCTTAGTGTCCCATAGTAAAAACCGTTCGGCGGGAAGCTTGCACGCTAGTTCAGAGCTTGGCTCGTTGAGGCGACGTGGCATTTGATGCGCGCTTCAAGGTCGACCTTACTGCTCCGTCGCTTTCGAGCCTCTCACGCGCGGGTAGGCGGCGCCCTTAAGAGTAAAGTCTTAATACGATGTCATATAAAGCTATTGTGTTCTATCTTTAACAGGTTGTCTTTGCGTCCGGTAAGCTCACTTTTAGACGTAGTAATGAATAATCTTACATTCTAACATGTATATTACCCGGCGCTTTTACGAACCTTCGCAGGAACATTTGTGGGTTATAATTAATCGTTTATGTATGAGCAACACAACAGTAATACAAAATTACCGAATTCTGAAAGACCAAAATATAAATTTCTACAGCATGTAATGCAAAGTAAGAAATTAATAACAAAAATATACATACATAGAAACAGAGTAGCAGTTACTACTACAACTTTCTTCCAAATGCTTTATAGATATTTCTAAGCTGCTATTCTCGATGATTTTGATACACGCATACTATTACTCCAGGAATTTTTATTTCGTGTGTTGCAGCCCTGAATGAAGAAATCATGCTGACATCCGATAATGGTTCCTTGTGTTTCTCCTTACTCTTTCGGCTGATGTGTGATTAGTCAGCTTACATCTCTTACCGATACCAGCGCTCAAGCGGCAGAAATTTTCCCTGTGACAAACTTTTAACATTGATCTTTTCAACCAGTAGTAGAATTAACCTTACCGCGTATAAAGTTAATTCTAGTTACGTCACACTTGTGAATCCTCTGCACCGACCTCGGTAAAATGCGCAATCCTTTTACAGACACCAGTGCAACTGGTGACAGAATTTTCCATTGTCAAACTCGTCCACAAAAAATCCGTATATCTTTCCCATCTGTAGTAGAATTAACCTTATCGCGAGTAAGGTTAATTCTAATGACGTCACATTCGTGAATCCTCGGCACCGACCTCGGCAAAGTTCGCAATCCCCTTGCAGACACCAGTGCAACTGGCGGCAGAATTTCCCCCGCGCCAAACTTGTCCATAAGATATCCGTTTATCTTTCCAGCCTGTAGTAGAATTACCTTACCGCGTGTAAGGTTAATTCTAATGACGTCACATTCGTGAATCCTCGGCTCCTACCTCGGCAAAGTTCGCAATCCCCTTGCAGACACCAGTGCAACTGGCGGCAGAATTTCCCCCGCGCCAAACTTGTCCATAAGATATCCGTTTATCTTTCCA
>PNEQ01099409.1:0-42677 GCA_003012365.1 Medauroidea extradentata | reverse complement strand
TGGTCACGCCTTCACTTGGATTTTGCAGGCCCTGTGCAAGGTCAAGTATTCTTTATCGTCGTTGACTCTTATTCAAAATGGCTTGAGGTCATACCGGTGACATCCACAGATTCACGGAGTGTTATCAAGGCATTGCGTGCCTTATTTGCCACTCATGGTCTACCTGATGTAATTGTCAGCGACAATGGCACTGCATTTAATTCAGCAGCTTTTAAGACTTTTGCATCGATAAACGGTATTCGACTAGCCACAGTAGCTCCATACCACCCGTCTTCTAATGGGCAAGCGGAGAGAATGGTTCAATCTGCAAAGGAAACTCTCAAACGAATGGAAGGAAGTGATTTAGCCCAGAAGATAGCCAGGTTGCTTCTTACTCAGCATGTGACTCCTAGTACGACAACAGGGTGCAGCCCTGCAGAGTTGCTAATGGGACGGCGCCTGAGGACATGTTTGGACAGAGTCCATCCAGATTTTACCCAGGAGATGTCTGATAAGCAGGAGAGCCAGAGCATACAGGCAACACCTCGACAGTTTAGGCCTCAGGACCTAGTATATGCCCAAAACATGGGGCGAGGACCAAAGTGGTTAGCAGCAATTGTCATGGAGGTAACCGGACCACTATCGTATATAGTTGTGACAAATGAAGGGGCTAGATTACGAAGACATGTTGACCAGCTTCGTCGGAGGCATCCATCATGTTCAGAAGTCGTCGATCCCCCCTACCATCCTCCAGGTAGTGACGCAGCCGCTTTAGCAGCCAGTGATTCTCCAGAACCAATTGTATGTGAGCAGAACCAACCAGGAGCTCCAAGTCAGCTGGCGGATAGAAGCACACCAGAGCAGCAACCAGGATTTGATGAAGAGACAGGGTTCAAGGGGTTCGACCTATCACCAAAGTTGCTGGGACAGAATACTCCATACAAGGAAAGTGGCAGGCCACAGAGGCCATCAGCTAAACCAGCATGGACAAAGGATTTTGTGATGTAGGGGGGGAGAGGTGTTATGTATTGTTGTTGTGTAGTGTCTTTTGTTAGCTTTAGTTGTGGGGGTGCACTGTTGGCACCAGTGTGGTAACAAAAACAGACTAGTGTTATCTTAGGCAGAATAGCGGTATTGTAATCAATTGCAAGTGTAGTATTTGTAGTCGCATTAAAACCA
This sequence comes from Medauroidea extradentata, assembly GCA_003012365.1. Lineage (NCBI taxonomy): Eukaryota > Metazoa > Arthropoda > Insecta > Phasmatodea > Phasmatidae > Medauroidea > Medauroidea extradentata. Next base: position 41,519 of record PNEQ01099409.1, on the reverse strand, counting down.
AGTTTCATGATGGTAGTAAATCAGTCAGTAATTACAACCTGAACATCTAACATATACGAAAACTAAAAGTTCTGTAAATATATTTTCAGGAAATTTATTACCAAAATACAAACTTCAATAACACTGCTTGACTGGAACTGGAGTGTACGCTCCAGTCTCCAGGAGGCGTACCTGCCTGTCCTTGGACGGCGGGGCGTGGTCGCTGCAGCCACAGAGAGTCCCACTCCTACCTTTATATAAAAATAAATCTGCCAAAACCTGAAGGGCTTCAAAAATTGTAAACGACAAACTTCAAAAACCACACGTAGCTAATGTAGACATAGGGAAATTGTAACCACTGAATGAAACTTTCCTTAGTTTTTGACTGCAACTGTAATCAAGTTAAGATACCCCCAACATCACTTGTTGACAATGGGACATCTTTTTTCCCCAAGTACGTATTCTATAAATGGACATTGTTATGAAGAAACAGACCAACCGTCATTATGTATTAAAATTTTTTTCTGCTTTGAAAAAATCTTACAAAAGTATTTTTTTAATCACACCTGTTGACCTTACATTTTTCAAGACAGTTTCAAATCTGTAAAACCAATAACATGTTTTAATGATACAGTGGAACCGAGCTAATACAAACTGGTTTTCTTTCCCCTTGGATTGAGATGAGAAATTAAACAATGTTACGATCAATAAAAAGTTTCCTTATATATAAAACAAGTAATGTACTTCAATGGTTAAAAAAAAAAATAAAAGTCTCTTCCCCCCCCCTCCCAAATTTAGTTTTTAATGTGCAAAATGGTGCTATTTAAGGCATTTCCTAAACAAAAATTGAGTACGTCTCTTCTAAAATTTGTATTATTTTACGGATTAGCTACACACGAAAGGTCAAAAAGGGGGAAGAGTGGCCCATGGGACCCCCTAAATCCACCCCTGATGGTGTCTGTTTAAATTTTTCATTCAAGGCTGCAGACTGCATGTTATTAATTTTATTCACAGTGCATTTTTTACATTTATCCATTAACACAGGTTTTCACCAAAAGTGGAAACAATACAGCATCGTAAGAGACACAATATGTATTCAGAGAAAGCTACATTATGCCCCCCAATTTTATGAATACGGTACTCACAATTCCATTCATCGCATACTGAACGTAAAATCGCTGACTTCATGGCCTATTTTGTCCCCACCCCAGAAGTCTGTCAAACAGCATACCTACTACTGACTGTTATATGAGGGGCTCACAACCATAACGGATCAAGTCCATGTGGAACTAACTGGAGAAATGAAGCTCTAATAAAGTTTTCAGTGCGTAATTAATTATAGTGAATTGATAACTGCAAAAATTATGTGGCACTAGATTATGAAAACTGTAAATATTCATTGCAGGACATCATGATAGTGAAAATGATAACAATGGTAGTCAAAATTATCAACAATGTAAAAAGAAATGGACTTGGTTAGTAATGGCTGTGAACACTGACGCAGTAAATTGGTACCCACAATATAGTGAAATCCTTTTTGTATGCCAGTCTTGAGGAACAAAGATAAATGTTGTGAAATGCAGTATTGCATAAAAATAGGAAAAATGAATGAAATACTAGCATCAATTGGGGACGAAAAAAGTGTAGAACATCCGAAAAGCAAAATAAGTACTGTATGTGTAAAAAAAATGGGTTTATATTCTTTGTTTTACAACAAAGGTAAGCAATGCTGTCGTGCCAGACTATTCACATTTTGTTATTTCTAATATTCTTATCATCTACACACAAAATCATCTCTGCACTTAAAATCCACAATATTATAATTTTCATGATTCAAGTTTCATTTTCAAAAATCAAAACTTATCTAGTCACACCATTAACAAGCTGTATCATTTTAATCACATTACACAATATCTTCATCTTCCTCCACATTCGAACATTGGAGCCGAGTATTTGTTTCCACTGAAAGATTCTTGAAAAACGTGATGGATTGGCGGAATGTATGGCAGTAGATTCATCATATCCTTATTTTTGGCCATGTTGATCTATCTTCTGCCCTTGTACAATGGTTTTTGCTTGACTGACGACAAACAAAGCAATTTCACGAAATGATAAGTCTTCATTTAGAGTTTCTTTGAAAAGTAAAATGAATGGACGGCCTTTCACAACTCGTAACCATCGAATGCTCAACCAACTAAATGAAGCCCCTTCTGTATCCTTTTTCCTGTTGGTTGTGGCATCTTCCAGCGACTCTGTTGAAAGGAAATCTGTGTGTTTAACTTCAGTAACTACAAATTTTGGATTCTTTCTTTTGGAATTAATGATGGTGTCTCTCCAATCTTCTGGAACATAAATATGGCATTTTTTTTTACGATTTACTGCTTCAATCAGCCCAAAATCTGCATCATTGGGGAGAAAGGAATGACCGGAGACCATGAATTTGTGACATATTTTCTGTGCTGTTAGCAAATTTCAGAAGTGAAAGAGCCATTTTTATGTTGTGATTTTGTCCTCAACAGGCGGCAGAATATAAAGTAATTTCGTTTTGAAGGAAGGCATTTTCCTTAAGATGTTTCACAATAATGCTAGAAATGTCTTGGGAGCCCCTACCCCCTTGAGTTTCATCCCACAAGTACATGTATCCGACACCATTGTTAAATGACTGTATTCCGAAATTGTAAAAGTAGAAGTTGCGTTATAATATGCTACAGATGTTGAAAGCTTTGAAGTGCTTTTTGTAAATCGAATGTACAACAATAAGTCTTATCTGAAACTCTCTCCTTATCTCTTTTCATTTCTGTTCTAGCATTTTCATCTTTCTCCGTCGACAACTTCATTTTCAATTTCATCACACAACCAACATGTGTCTGTATTTGGATGCTTGAAATGTAAATTGAATTTGGTGGAAAATATTTTGTAGTAATTTTTTTTTTTCACTGGTATCTTATTTTGTGTTCTGCACTGTTCTGCATACATGTCGAACATTTTACGAATAGAAAGGTCAGGGTGAAGATACTTTCTCCCGGGATGATCTTTTCTGGAGTTATGACTTGGATATGCAGGAAAAGATTTTATATGTTTTACAACATCTGAAATGTCAATTTTGTTTCCAGGGGTATGCCTGCCACGAGAGTCTACAATGGCTGATACATCATCTTGACTCAAACATTTGTAAACACGCCCCCAACTAAGCTGAAAAGTACCAAGAAAGTATATTTTGCATAACTTAATGTTATTGTCATCCACTCTTAAGTGCATGCTCGTACGTGACACTTTTTGCGGCGCCAGTACCATCACTATGTCTCTGCCTATGCACTATTTTCCTCTGCACCAAACCGCGAATGAAAGCATTTTGTGCAGAATAGTCTCCCATTGTCCAGAAACTAACAAACACTTTTTTACGCTCATCAATGGTAAATTTCTCAGCACATCGACAGGGACATTGACAATCGAAATTTGGTTTGAAACTCTTACCTTTCACGACGTTACCTGATTTGGCAGCCAAGTACTCGTTTCCATTGTTTCTCGATATCTTCCTGATGGTTTTTTTTTTCTTTTTTTCCATTGTGCGTTCTCTTGCGACCCCTACCATGGTGCTTTCATCCTCCGTGTGTTTTGTACGCACATCGGCAGTGTCAACATTTACTTGTTCTCCAGATGTATCTGAAATTAAAAATATAATAGTGTATATAAATTATAATTATTGATATCTCGGTATTTTAAACATTGCTAAAAAATGTTTCTGCACAATACATACTACTTTCACACCTTTCTGTAATTTAAATTAACACAATTGTTAGTGGTTTATCCACATTGTTGCAGCACTGCGAACATTTGTAATAATAACACTGATGTGTTTGTCTGCGACAGCACACCCGTCTCCTTCCGCGAATTCAGAAACTTACCAAACAGTATCGGGATTCTTAAGTTATAAAGAAACGAATATTTTACAAATAATATGGCGAAAACCGTCTCCCTGTCCCTTAAATGGTGGCAACCGTGATAACAATTGAGAAAATATAATTACGTATAATTTGCTAATTCAAATTTACCACGAAAATCAAACGACAAACGTTTTCGGTAAGTCTGCAGCCGAACATCGTGACGTCAGAAGCTACCAGTTTCCGAATTCGCGTTTTATGTGTTTATACCATGGAGGTAAAAAGTTAAGGAGTAGGTGTGTAGTGCGCAAAGTGATGCCAAAACACGTTTCGGGCCACGCCCACTCTGGTTAGCAAAACATTAGTATTCTGTACATGCGAATGGTGTTTTGTAGTGGACAAATTATGGGTTTTATGGAATATTTTGCACACTGACATCGTGTTGTGCATGTAGATGTGTGGCCATAGCATCTAAATATGTGCCTGGCAAACAAAATTTAAATGGCACACAACAAAAATTAAGAAAATACCTTAACCACATAAGTGTGTCATTTTACCAGTTATGTAACAGTTTACTATTTTATGTATGCATAACTTGTATTTTTAGAGCTGGTAAGACGTTCTGAACAATAACGTTGTTTAATTTATTGAATAAAATATTCCGTGAACGAGTGATATTATTTTTGACATTTTCAGTAGAATGTAGTTTGCCTGCCTCAGTTTGTGTAGATACACTTTTATCTACTAAATTATGTATACTTATGCAGTACCTAGCACAACATAGCTATTAGAGCGGGAGATAAGGGAACAGAACACAAGTAGGCCTACTTGTGGGTGGGTTTCAAAAAGCTCTTGGGTCAGGATGTAGGAAAGGGGGCAGAATACAAGTAGGCCTACTTACGGTTCTGTTATGAAAAGACCTTGGATGGAAGGAAAAGTTACAGGGTTGTTTCTAAGGGAGGAGGGCTCTGGGAATGCTATGAAGAATCATGAAATGTGTCAGTGGTGGGGAAGAATGCATACACTTCAGTGGCATACTTGTGCTGTAATACATACCAGCAGAATGGGATTATTATAAAAAGGGGGGGGGGGGGGGATTTGCTGTAACTGGAGAAGATTCAGAGAAGGGCTGCAAGATGGGGGTAAGGATAAGTGCAGAAGGCAATGACAGGAGAGTGAGGATAAAGGAAACTACAGGCCATCCATGATGATGGAAATGGGTTGGATGGCTTAAAAGGGTAGGCGAAAAGTGAATACGCTTGTTCCTATATTTAATGTCATAATTTTGGAAAGCTATACAGCAGCAGTTTGTATTCTCAGGACATGAAGCCCTTTTTGTGCAGCATTTGGTTAAATCTATGGCTGCGCAATGATTTTGATGCAAAACTTACATACTGCATTGATCTTTACACAAAAATAGCAAGACATTAACAACCAAAACAAGTAGGCCTAACCTATGTAAAAATTCAAAAGTATTTAATAGGTTTGCTATGTTGTATAGCTACAGTAATTCCAAAAAATTTTGGATATAAACAGGGACATATCATATGCTTTTTAAAGGTCGTACTTACTCAATCAATGTTTTTAAATAACAAAATGCACACTAGCGATTTCGCTTCGTTACCTCGGAAAATGCCTTATATAAGTACAATTTTATGATAGTATCTGCCAATTTCGGTCTCGCAAGTCCTTATATATTGTGCTTTAGTATTGTTGCGAGCCGCGACTGTCTGGCTGGGCGGTGTAGTACGATACTGTGGTGGCGGAGCTAGGACACCCCCTTCCCACTCACTCCTCGGCGCCGTGGCTGTCGGGCAGGGCGGCGAAATACAATACAGTGGCGGCAGCGCTAAAAGGCCTCCTCGGCTGCCGCATGGATTGTATTACTCCATGATAACCACCTGCACCCAGTATCGGGTAACCGAGAGAAAATATCGTGATCTGGAATGATCCTGTTCCCTCTTTATCTCTCGGGGTGGTGCTTGACTTTGAAACGACATCTTTCCAGGAGGTTGGAGAACAGAGACCCGCCGAGATAATTCGAGAAGAAGGAGGGTGAGGAATATAAGGGGGAGCTGCAGCAGGAGCGAGAGAGTTTTTGCTGGCAGGTGCCTAGTGTGATCTGAAGTGATAGTGACGAGTATTGGTTTGCGACGACTGCTCAAGGGCGTCCAGCGAGTGGGACCACAGCAAGTAGGAGGAAGAAGGTGATTCTAGGCCAGAAAGATTCTGCGGTATTATTTCTTTGGGTCCACCATTGCGAGTGACTAGTAACCTTTCTATAGACAGAGAACTTGTGTAGATGTATTTTTTTTTCTTTTCTTTTGTGTAAATAGTAGTTACTTGTTCTGTTTGACATTTATTGTGGTAAATCATTGTAGACATAGGTTATTTTTGTATGTACAGTTGTAAATAAACTAGGTAAGCTTTATTTTCTTTATTTTATCAAGACCTCCATCCCCAAACGTACCTATCCCGCAAGCTTGTAACAGTATTTTTCTTGAAGCCTGACAAGTTACTACGTAATTGTCGTTCAGACTCGTAGAACAAATAATCAAATTTTCAGTAGGTATGTATCCTAATGTGACTACCAATGTTTTGGAAGCAAGGGAGGGGGGCAGTAGCCATCTTTGGCTTCAAGATTTTGTATGGCAAAGATAGTAAACACCAACGAGCTGGATCAGATGATTCTGTTGTTGAATCTGGAACGAATTCTTCACCAGAAGACATATAACTGGTACTCATTTTACGTTATACACACGCTGCATCAAAATAATAATGTCGCCAGCAAAATGAAAAGCAAAATTTGAAGAAAAGAAAAAAAAATTAAAACAGATGAAACTATGAAACAGTTCCAGATTATACTTTGGGCAAGGAAAAAAGTTTAGGAAGAGAAATTAAAATCTTGAATTAACTCTTTCAAGTAGCAAACTCGCACACAATATATATTATTTATGTTTTTTCCCCTTCTTCTTTATCATCGACACAGTATTATGATAAATATTTCAAGTGGTGACTTAATTTATTTCATGGTAGTAGGAATAATGTTACTTTGTGAAATTTAATAATTAATCAGATTTGTGACATATGCTCTCGTTTAAGCTTTAAAAAAAAGATATCCACAAAAAAAAGTATAAATTATAAAGCATGGCCTTAAAAGCGCCGCCTACCCGCGTGTGAGGAGCTCAAAAACGACGGAGCAATAAGGTCGAAGGTCGACTTTGAAGCGCGCATCAAATGCCGCGTCGCCTCAACGAGCCAAGCGCTGACCTAGCGTACATGGTTCCCACAGAACGGTTTTTACTATGGGACATAAAGTGATGAACAAATAATTTTATTGGTGGAAAGTCTGCAACTATAAGTACAGTGCAGGTCACAATCTGAGTTTCACATATATCCGGTTAGTACATTTTGAAGTACGGAAGTCTGAAAAAGCCGTTTGTAGCCATGTCGGAGGGCTTAGAAACAATGTTTTTAGTGAGCGTGATGTCTTAACAATGAGGTTCCGACCTTGTCTGAAGTTTGTTTTATTTTAGTACGTTGGCACAATGAGCGCACGTGGAATATTTTCGTAGAAAAGCCTGTTTATGAACACACTGCAACACATTTGAAGCGTGAGATAGACGGCCGCCTTAAGGGTCTTCCCTGCCTGTCCTTTAAATGTATTGTAGCGAGTTACGACTATCATCATTTTGACGAAACTATTTAACACACATTATATCTGTATATCTATGTTAAGGCCTCGCTCTTTAGTTTTGCAGTGGTTTCGAAAATAGTTTTTGTAACACAAATTAATACATGCGGTATATCAAAAATTTCATTCTTACAGTTTGAACACTTGTATATCATCGTTTGTATCTTAATTTTTCTGTTGCTATACACCAAGCACATTTTTAGAATTTTGCCCCTGAAATATCATTTATTTTGTTGTCAAAATAAGCCAAAATTAAGCAAAATAATTTTTTTGCTAGAAAATGGTACATTATTTTAAAAAAAAACCCTCTGGTAAAATTGTGTATTTGAATGACTGTACACCGTCTCAATTTTTTTTCAAAGCAGTTGGTTGACAAATATTTAAGTTATTTGCAATAGCTTGAAATAAATGAAAGATCATGTCCTTAAGACATAACACTTCAACTCTGTCACTATAATTATATAAAAACTCGACACTTTTATTATAAACATTATTTTCTGGCCTGTCAAAGCGGCCAAAATGGCTTTTACAGACTGCCGTATCTGGAAAAATAACAATCAGATTCGAAAAACGTAACTATAGAAACAAGCGTTAAGACTTTTAACAGTGCTGGCCACAAATAAAATAATGTGGTCACCGCTTAGTCTCATAGATAAAAGGATAATAGTAAAGCACTGCACACTATATGAGTGTCTTGCACGGAGAGGCGATAATACACTACATACGTCGGTTAGTGGCTCTCTTGCCACTCCTGACTCACACACACTCAAAAGCAGCCTATCTGGGTAGGTCTGTTAAATAGTGGTTACTGTAACCGAGTCTGGCTGTCCGAGTGGGAGCTTATTGGACTCCTAACGACACGTTGAACGACTATTTAATTGGTGCAATAAGCTACAAATCATGGTTTTCAATATAATCATTGGTGCACTCTGCTACCATTTGTAGTCGTATTGCTTAATCTCTAATATTAAAACGTAAAATATGAGATTACTGTTGTGTTCCTGCATTAAATTCAAATATTTAAAAATTGTGGGGAACCATTATATTTCCCCGTAGTCTTGCGTGTTATTACAAATTAATCAGATTACAGCTTCTCTGAAATAACAAAAACAAACAAAAGACTGTAAAGTTACTTTGTTGGCCTCTTGAACCTCCTTAATGAGGCGCTTGGCCAAGAAACATGGTCGGCGGGGAGAATAGATCACTTGTTTTGAAAAATGCCGCTCTTACCTGCCAGTGTTGTGAAGTGTTTACGGCCGGCTAGCGGAAGCGAGCGCGTTTTTATTTATAAATGTTGCCCCGTGGGCTGGTCTCCCGAGATGAGTGGTACAGGCCTATCATGCCCCTTGGAGAGGCTGGGAATCAGAGTTAACTTGCGTCTAATTACTTATTTCAGTTTATAGGTCGTTCGGTATAAAGAGAGCACTAAAAATTTAACGTCTGAAAAATATCTCTTTCCGTTACTGCATATAATTTAACATTAATAATAGTTGCCTTTCTACTTGTGTGGTTGGCAGCGAACTAACCGTATGTAGCTCCGTGGATTTTGCTATTTAAATGCAACAATACTGAAATAAAATAAGTTGCAAACGCAATTTTCGCACTTGATATAATTAATGAACATTTTTTTAATCAAACTATTAAAGTGCCTAACGACTGCAAATATCAAATGGCATTTTCAAGAGGTTACACATTTCACGTTGTCAGTCGTTATGTGTGAAAAGATACGAATCGGCTGAAAATAGAACTTTAGCAGGGCTTTTTTGAGTGCTCACTTTACCCGGAACCGCCTATATCTACTTTAATGATAACTTTGCCAAACAAAAATTATTCTTTTTACGTTTCTGGGAGGATAGTAGGCCTACTACCAGGGGCGTCATTTGGGGCCACAAGGGGGGGGGGGGCGGCGAATGCCGCCCCTCCTGAACTTAGAATTTTATGTGTAGAAATATATTTTTTGTATTTTTAAATTTAAATAATGCTAACACACAAAACTGAAGTTTTATCATCAAAGCATCTAATTTATACATGCTTTTAAAAAAAGCTGCAACAAGGTCACTGTCGCCGGAAAACAAAATCTTGCCCCCCCCCCCCCTAGAAAAACCTGAAATAACGCCGCTGCCTACTACGTGGGAAACTTTTCCAATTTTCTTCTTCCTCCTCCTCTTCTTCTTCTTCTTCTTCTTCTTCTTCTTCTTCTTCTTCTTCTTCTTCTTCGCGTAACAATATTGCTTAAAACAATTTTCGTAGTATACATTTAGTTTGAAAGAGTAGCCTATGATTAATTGACAGTTTTAGGAGTAGTGTTCACTCTTAAGGCGGCCGCTGGAGAAGGGTGTGTTTGTGTGTGAAGCGAAACTCGCTGAGGCGAAACTCGCTGAGGCGCTACGAGCGATGCCAGCCAGCACATATATTGTAAATATCGCCTCTACGCCCAAAGTCATAAACGCACGTGTGTTGTTCACGCTCTAACGTTTACTGTTGAACTTCAAGACGTTATCGTATCATCTTTACTGAAGGCGTCGCTGCAGAAAAGTCCAGTGTTGTTGTAGACCTCAATTTCGAACAAATCCGGTACATAGATATGTCTTGAGAAACAACCGTATGAAAAATAAAATAGTGAAGTTTGAGGGTTTAAAATAACGCTTCTAACGCGCGTGGGGTTTTAAAAGTCATATTCACATGTAATCTAATGTGTGTTTCCTTTCCGTAGGTAGCACAGTGGACGGATGTAACTCTGAACCACGACCGTAGAAGAACAGGTCTGGACACTCGCCTGGAAACTTGACCCCTTTGTTGTTTGGCTGCAGTTCACCAAGTTACCGAGAATATTGTGTTTTATTGATGCTTCAGCTAGGGCGGTCGGACTCAAAATACCGCCCACTTCCGTTCCACTAAAATAAACAATTTATCAGAACGTATTTTGATCAATTCATGAAAAACTTCCTTCGCTCACAAATTTAAGAAAAGGCTCCATCAATCTTTATTTACTTTATAAATTTAACAATGGAAAAAAGTGGGCAGAGTTTAAGTACGACCGCCCGGATTACAGCGCCAAAAAGTACGACATTCTCGGTAACTAGACGAACTACAGCCAAACAACAAGGGGGTCAAGCAAAATACATTGTTAGATAGGCGAGTGTCCAGACCTGTTCTTCTACGACCGTGGTCTGAACGCTGTTCGACCACCTAGAGGACGCCGCGCCTCTTATTACGCACTTCAATTGTTTTGCAGTAGGTTCGTTACGTAAACTAAACTATTCCATACGTGTCCATTGTGCCGATGTACCATAGCAAAATACACTTTGCAAAATGAAGGTTATTGTTAAGAGGAGTCTTCGCCGGTGTCGAAATTTCCACCGTTGACGCGTGGAAACAACGTAGCGATAAGAGCCAGTGTCTCACGCTTGACGAGAAGCACATCGCCTGTATTAGCAGCGCGCCAAACTGGCGTGCAAGGCTAACCGTGTAGTATTTCTCGTAAGGGACTTTAAGCGGTGACCACAACATTTTATTTTTGAATAGTTTGAAGTAAAGATCAACGCATGTCTCTCGCTTTGCACTTTACGAACTCAGGAAATATTTTCAATATTATAGCAGTCTTAAAAAACCGCTTTTAGCCATTTTGAGAGGCCAGAAAATCATGTTTCTAACAAGCGTGCTGAATTTTTGAAAACATGGAAGCAAAGTTTCAAGTGTGTGTTCTTTTCGTAGATAAACATAATATGAATTAGTTAAGCTGTTTCGCATATAAAATAATACGCGTGACACACTGCAACGCTGTCCATGCGCCTGTCGAGGACTCCTCTTAAGACACCACGCTCATATAAACCACTTTTTCGAAGACCTCCAACACAGCTATAATCGACCCTTTCAAATACCCGTATTTATATTTTTCCACCAATAATATTACATGATCACCACTTAATCTTTTACGACGCCATTTCAGTGCTTGGCAGGTGGCGCGCTTCAAAGTCGCCCTTATAGCTCCGTCACTTATAGCGCTGTCACTTCTGAGTGTCTAACGCGTCTTTGAAATGTGTTGTACGAGTTGCTATTATTTTTTTTTTGATGAAAATACTTGCCGTGTATTTAATTTGCATACGCACGAAAGAGCACACGCTACTTCAAAATGTATCGCTTTAATTTGAAAAAAAAAAAAAAAAACTGCAACTTACTTATTAGAAGTATGGTTTCCAAGCCTCTGAAAACGAACGAAAACGGATTTTTACCAGACTACCGAATGTAGGAATATATTATACTGATTCGTAAAACAAATATGGAAACTGGCGTTGGACTGCAAACCATAGGACCCTACTTCCTAGACGAATAACAAACTGCCAATGTCCGATATTAAAAAAGAACGATAGTATAGCCGTGCGTGCCAGCTTAGTGGCTTGCGAGTAAAGGTGATACTGTAAACTGGGGTTAGTATGTTACAATTGAAGGAAACTTTGTACCACTTATTGTTTATTTTGTAGTAGTTGGTATGAAATGTTTAGTTTCTAATGGTTGATTGTTTAAATAACGTACATGGTTTATAATATTCGTACATAGACACTTATTTGTTACCCAAAGTGCCTAATATAAAACGTTTCGGATGTCACAAAGTCAACCCTGCTGCCCCAAAGCAACCCCTGTTTAAGGGCTTGTTCCTTAGTTTTTTTTTTCAGACTGGTGCCAATAACTCAAATATTTTTTAACTTAAAGTTTTGTAAAATTTTGAGATAATGTGAGGTCACACGATGCGTTAAACTGTGGAAGCGTTTTTAAAAATAATGTACCATTCGTCAGTAAAAAAAAAGTATTTTGCTTCATTTTGGCTTATTTTCATTACAAAAAACGGGGTACTTAGGTTGACGAACTACCGTTCAGTACATACCTACAAATTATGACATGTTAGTGTCAAAACTGTGCAGCAATATTCTAACATGAGTATTAGGTAGCAATAAGCAGTATTTTCTTGTCGGAATATTTCATAATTGTAATTTTTTTAAACCCTCGACGCAAAAAGAGGGTTATTATAAGTTTAACGTGTGTATCTGTGTGTCTATCTGTGGTATCGTAACTCCTAAACGAATAAACCTATTTTGATTTAGGTTTTTTTATTTATTATTATTATTTTTTTTTAGGTGACTTGACTGAGAGTGTTATTAGCTGTGAATCAAGAAAATTTGTTCAGCCGTTTGAAAATCATCAGCTCTTTTCTAATTATTAAAGGGATGTCAGTAAATCTTTTACTGGTCTGATAGATAATAAATGTATTATCCTGTAACTTCAATGAAACAATAAAATGGTCATCTTGGCCTGATGCTGCAACATCATCTGGATTCTGCACGACACCCAACGCCTTACTAACTTACAGTCGGGGATTTACTGAATTTTTAATTTGTGTTTTACTAGTTATAAAGTGCAATTTTGTTACATTGTTCGCCGTGGAAGGCCGAGACACCGTCGAGCAGTATTAGATAGCCGCGGTCAACTCGTACTTCAAATACTGAGAGGTTTCCGATAATATCAGGGGGCGCGGTTGTACGAGGCGAGTCTGTACTACCGACGTCGATATATCGCCGTATAACTATCGCAGAGGATGTCTCATAAAGATGGAAGCCATGCCGCAGCGACCTAGCTCATCGCAATTACAAGCAGAGCAAGTGCTCGTCTATTTAGTGTCTGGCCGCGGTAATTACACGCCTCTACTACTCTAATGAGGCGGCGTATTCTCTCTACCGTGCACTACGCCGGGGTGGGTGTATTTAGCGCGCGCGAGACACTGAAGCGAAAATATTAAGGTGACCGCCTAACCAGACTACCGATCAGTGTATACAGTTTCACCCGTTATAGGTGGTTCATTTTAAACTGAGCACTCCCCAACACTTAGAATTATTTTTAAAAAATGTGTTTATTGAGGATGAGGTTGTAGGCCTACGAGTGAAGTTTTGACAGTTGTGAAACGTTAACACTAGTTTTTGTTACATGGAAGTTTTCGTATTTAAAATAATAAAGATGGCGGCATAATGACTCACAGAAAACTGTAAGCATTTCTCTGATTACCCTGAACAGTCTGTACCAGATTATTCTAAAACTGCTTATCCCACATAAATGGAACCTGACCCATTAGCGAAGTCTCAGGTTAGAGTCAGAGGCATTTCTAAATGGTGAGGGGGCAGGTTTTATAAGAACAAAGGCAGAATGCCTAGTAATATATAAACTAAGTCAAGAAAGAAGAAGAAAGGTGAAGAATGATACAAAGGTGTGTTGTGTCCAGCATTACTATTTCAATCAAGGGGTGAAAAGGGGGGGGGGGGAGCTTTGAGGGGGCGCTGGCCTTAGGTCCATAAAACTTTCTTAAGAGTGCTCACGTGGAAAAATTTCAAAATTGAAAAATTTTCCTCTGTCTCGACGCACGTCATCGTAGAAACTCCAAAATAACCCTCTATTTTGTCTATCGCTAAGGATTGGATGTATCCAACATTTCCTCCTCCTTCCTTCTCCTCTTGTTGAAAAACTTCAGTAATGCCAGAACACCTACAACCTCTTTCACCCCTAACATTATACTATTGGACAAACACTTCGCCTCTGATGTCTCTGGCGACTTGTCTGCCACAAGTCTTCCTGTAGTCTCCAGTGACGTTCCTTTAGTGTTATTCCTAAACATGCATCAACTATGCAGGCTGAGTAGTTTTCGAATAAATTTTCTATGGGCATAAGTTCTGCTCTTACTCAATGATTCTGCACACCGTTCAGTGAAATTGGCAGGCGGGATGATTAGATGTATTTATGTAAGGACGTAGCATGAAAAAAATCATAAGCTAGTATATATATCCCAAATATAATGTATTATGCTTATTGAGGTCACTAACAAAGGGGTTGCCTAATTTATTTAGGGACGTCATGAAGAAGGTAAGTCCAGTAAAGCGTGATGAAGATGGGAAGTAAATATAAAGAAAGTTGCAAAAATGAAAGTAAATATTCTAGAGAAACAATACTCACATCTAAACGAACAACAAATGTTGTGTAGACACAGGCCGGGAAACATATCGTTTCTGCGTTGATGTTTACAATTACATGGCGTTCTGTTCGTAGCGCGCAGGTAGAATCACGTTGACGTGGAATGCCACTGCAGCTATTGTTGGCCACTGCCATAGCCGTCTTTAGTAGAAGGCCGCGGCCTTAGATCTGGCAACGCTGTCAGGAAGGGTCATTTTAACACTTATTTTGTCTCGCTAACGGCTATGGCTTCCCCTGATTCGCCGATATGTATGGCACAATAACGAATCAGGTAGAGTCATCGCCTTTGTAGAGAGACAAAAGAAGTGTTAAATTGACCCTTCCTGACAGTGTTGCCAGTTCTAAGGTCACGGTCGTCTACGAAAGACGGCTATGCCACTACATACCAGAGCAGTCGTATTTAATATGACGGTAGGCATTGTCCGATGTAGCATTCATTCTGCAGTAACATGATTCACCGCGCGCGCCTTGCACTACAAGTAGAGACGGGACAAATTCACTGCTTCACTGACGTGTAGGCTAGCCTCCAAGAATATATGTATACTCGAGCAAACAACAGCTGTTTATAGCTGCTCGCTGACACTGTGATAATTGTTATTATTGGCTCAGCGACTTCCAAGAGTTGTCAAATAGGTCAACGACTAGTTGTGAAAGAGGCACGAACTTATATTTGCTGGAATTAGTGTGTGCCTAAAAGAAAAAGAAAATTTTTCAGGTCTCTGAGTCATTTAGAGAGGATGATTTATCACAGGAAACCTTGACTGTTGAGTTTCAACGCAAGTTACGTTTACTAGATGATGATTGCCTTTCGCTTTTATGTGGAGCTGTTGCCCTATTTGGCTGATCCAATAAGAATCCCGCTGTTGTAATATGTGATGCCTATTATTGGTCTGCAGACAGCTACGTTGTGTCGGACGTACATCACCCAATCATATGTGTTGCAAATAACTACAGTGTTTTGAAGAGTATGTTGGCACAAAACATTTTTGCGATATATCATCTTCTCTAGTCATGGTACATGTAGAACAGCAACGGTAATTTTTCGGACCTATGTTCATGTAACACGCGTTGTTCCTTTAGATAAGAGGATTGTTTTCCCAAAAATTTGACATGAAATTTTGCAACATCCTGTACATATCCTTGGAAACTTCCGCGAGTGTTTTTTGATAGTACATGTAATTGCGATTTGTTAACTTAGGTTCATATAAAAGCTTCCTAGTTTATGCCATTTGATTGGCGGTAGGAAGTTAAGTTCTCAAAAAATATAGTACTGCTGCGCCTGTAGATGCAGTGTAATCTCGACGTTGCCAGCTCGCATACAGTCAAGCTAACTTCCCGGGTCATATCACATTGGACCCAGGTGTTCCACTATACCCAAGCAAAGTCCCGGCTCTGAACAGGAATTACGTCATTGAAACTACCTCGAGGGGGAATCAACTTCCGCTGTTACTTCAACGACTACAGGCGGGCAAAACAAAATAACAGCCGAGTGCACGGCTTGGCTAGCAATGTTAACTGACAACGCCAAACTATCTTTCCGGCAAGTGTACACATCTGTGGGCCAGGCTTCATTCACACCTGTAACTAATACAAAACACGTCCTCAGGAGACAGTGATGCTAGGGTATAAAATAAATAGCCTACTTTGCAGTTGGATAAAAAAGCTGTTATGCTAATGAAGTAATGAAATCGGAACAGCTCGGGACTGAAATCTCACGCGGTAAGAGAGAGGAAAGACGGCAGACAGTCAGCAGCTTAATTCAGAGGAGCGAGGAATCAGCCAATCATAGTCTTTATAGATGTTCAAATATGGAAAAATTACATATTATATATTTGTATGAAATTGTGTTAGTTTTATAGACGTTACATGGGAGTATATTTTCTTCTTACAAAAAACCATTAACCAGTTTTCCTACGATGGCATTTCAAAGTCAAAATTTGCATATTTTTACATCATACAAAACTTGAAAACCAGTAAAGATAATAAAATGAAAAAAAAAAAATAAATAAATAAAAATCACATCATAACTTTATGTCACGCTCTACGGCTTGAAGCATATGTAAACGCGTTACAAAAAAAATTTCTATTTAAACAAGTTTTAAAAAATTTGCTAATTTTTTTTAGACATTCAGCATTCTTTTTTAAACGTAAAAACATTATATAGTGGGTTTTTATATACTTCAAGCTGTAGACCGTGACATGCAGTCATGATGGGATTTTATTAATTTCTTATTGTTTACTAGTTATCAAAATTTGTATGAAGTAAAACTATGCAAATTTTGGCTTTGAAACGCTACTATGGGAAAACTGGCTAAGTTATTTCTTTTTTTCGTAAGAGGTAACTGTACTCTCAAGTAATGTTTACAAATAAAACCCCTATTTTATACAAATATAAAATTATGTCTTTTCTCACTTGAATGCCCTAACAGGAGAGAAAAAAAAAAGGGGATGTTAGGCAATTTTCTTGTATTTTCAGTTTTTGAGCCATAACATTTATTCAAATTGTATTATCAAAATTTTTTCTTCGACATAGCGTAGGATTCATTCTTGGTAAACAGCCTGACATAAATAATAATGGAATCTTTCATTAGTTTGTCATGCAGAATCATTGCAAGAGAATTACAGATTAACTTTCAAGAATTTTCTTGCAATGATTCTGCATGACAAATTGATTAAAGATTAAATTATTATTTATGTCAAGCAGTTTACCAAGAATACATCCTATGCTTTGTCGAAGAGAAACATCTTGATATTGCAATTTGAATAAATGTTATGACTAAAAAACTGGAAATGCAATAAAATGGTCTAACACTCGCCCTTAACACTTTGATAAAGCTTAGGTCCGTGTGTAAAATTGTTTTCCTACTGTGCTCTGGTTACAAGATGCCTTCAATGTGTCAGTATGTATAGTGATCAACATCTCCCGAGATACGTAAACATATACTGTACCGAGGAGAATAAAATAGAAGAAGCGATAGATTCCACTGCCAGGTTAAAAGGGCGCGGTACACAGCAGTTTTCATCGGCATGTTTTTTTTTATTTCTACCAGATATTTTTTATCTTATTTTAGACACAAAGTGTGACTAAACTTTGCTCTAATGAAATTTTTTTATCTCTCATAGTTTTCGCGAAATGCATGTTTCCGTTTTAAGGACTACACTTAATCCAACTGACACCATAAAACTGGAAGAAAAAAAAAAAAGTGGATAAAGACATCACAGGCTACAATTTCACGTACAAAGAATAAAAACGTTTTGTATTTAAATAGAAATGCTGAAATTTAAAATAGCATTTAATTTTTTTGTGGTTTAACATAGCAGAACTGGTAGCCTACAACATCGTTATTCCCACAAGTCCTCGGCGGAAAGACTGACTCCAACTGACCACTTTGCACTTAGGTCGAAGGAGCAAGCGTTTAGCAAGTATAGAGTCGGCCTTATTGGCCGTGATATTCCTGGCGGCCATTGGCTCCCACGTGCCGATTACTAGAGACCGGAAAAATTCGCGTGTTCACTGACCTGTAAGCTAGCCTGCAAGAATACTTGTGAACTTAAGCAGACAACATATGTTCATTAGCCACTTGCTGTTAAAGTGATATACGTCTGTATTAGTTATATTTCCATTATTGGCTCGGAGACTTCCAGGAGGTGTCAAATAAGTCAGAGACCAATTTGGAAAGTGACACAAACTTACAGTTGATGGAATTATAGCTTATGCCCCAATTAAAACGCGAATTTTTCAGGTCTGAGCCGATTACACAAGGTACCAACCAGCGACAATTATATTACTGCAGAAAATTGTAGCCGAACATTTTTAGATGTGGTTCAGCATTTATGTTTTCCCAGTCCTTTGACAATATTTGTTAGCAATACTGATAAAAATTAATTGATTAATTATATAAATAAATATATATATATTATATTCACACATACAGGACGTATATTTAGAAGTTGAAAATATACAAACATGTATACACATTTAGCACGTCTGCTGTAAAAATTTATGTTAAACTGCATTTATCAGTTTAAAAAAAATCTCACGACTGCTTTTTTTTATACGACTTCATTTGAAGGAATGACTATTGCTGTGACGTCGGACGACTAACGCTTCTTTCGTTACCAACCTGTCAACATGAAATCAAACTAAATAATTAACTTTGTTTTGTGTAGGTTATGTCTTTAAATGTGATCAAATACAACTTAAGTGGACATGTTACATTTTAGGCGTAATCAATTATTAGGGAGAGAGAGAGAGATAATTTAACGGTCTTTATTTCTCTGTTAATTCTTTCATGGCTCCCCAGTGACATCTTCTTGGAGGATTGGGAATATTTAAGTATCTAAAAATTTTATATAGTCCATCGAAGAAATTATATATATATATATATATATATATATATATATATATATATATACATACACATACATACATATTACATTAAAAATTTATTCGGCTCACTGATTCGTAGTCTGATCACACGGAAGACATATTTTCTATAAGACAGGTGAACATGCATATACCTATATTTAGTAGGCTATAATTGTTACTCAGAAAGTTGGAAACATTTGTGGAATTGTTTTCTTACCACTTAACAATTCTACTAGTTAAGTTCATTTGAGTTTCAAACTTAAACGCGCACTTCATTGCTTGAAAGTCAAAGTGATAAAAAGTTATTTTAACTTTGGAGGGGAATTTCAATATCGGCGAAGACAAAGTTGTTAGTGTTCAGTTATTCTTATCTGCATTGTATTTTACGTACTGTCCCCGGCTTTCTATACGGATGCGTTGTTGATATCAGTCTGATTGTCATATTTTAGTTTGCCAACGAACTAATACATTCGTATATGTTTGCTCAGTCTCCTCAGAGATTTTGTTTTATCGCACACAGTTATACTAAAAATGGAAGTGTTTTGTGTTGAAAAAGTGCAAACAGTTAGGCTACTGTATCATTTTAAAATACAACCGAGTAAAGCATTGCTAAATTGCCAAAAAAATTTTTTAAAGAACAATTTTGCTAACTGAAAGCATACTTATGTTTATAAAACAAGTAACTTAGGTCTAGCATAATTCATTATTGCATCTTAAATTACAAACAGTAACATTAAAGTTTTTTTTTACAGTTTTATGTAAGTACGGTTTTTTAAGTGCATAAAATGTAATTTGTTTGAAATAAATACAGTTCCTTGAAAAGTACTTTCCGATTTAGCTGAAAATTTTTATTTGTAGTCGGAAAATGTAGTTAAGTGAAAATAAATGCAAACAATACGAGATGCACTTTCACCCGTCATTGCATTCAATGAAATTATTTACCGATGGTGTTGTGTCATTTTCCTGTTCGTATCACTAAAAAATAAGTTTATAAAAATTGTAGGGAATTTCTTAATGGTTTTTCCAACCTTAGTAAAAGTACACAGATTTTACTTGTAAAACTATTTACTTATAAAGTTTCTAGGATTTTCTTAGTAAAAAAACTTAGAATTAATTTATAGTCAACCAAAGTCATGAGTTTGTAGAAAATTATGTAGTTATACACAAACAACATATTCTGGTACTCATTTCACCGTGATATTTATTACACAATACATGGCATTTTTACAATAACAACTCGTGCAGTTTTACAAGAATTTTCTTTGGCAACTGAATTTCCAAGTATTTTCCTTGTAATAGTGCAGAAAAATGTCTAGAATTTAGGTTCAGTGCCGGCAAAGCTCAATGTACTAACGTGACGTCTATGTGAAAGCCTTGAGATGACATTGGAAGCTAGACTTAAGAGGCTGTGTCACCTCATTTGTTAATAATATAATTTTTGTTTAGTAAATGAAAGATAAGTCGAATAACTGTCCATGTTTACTTATAGAAACATTATATTTTGTTATTAGCTGCCTATTATTGGATGAAGTCGATACTGGAAGTTATTTAGTGTTTATTATTTGGTGCGAGAGAGTTTGTATATAAATAATTTTAATTAATTTTAATTATTTCTTAGTCACGCTTTAATTTTTACGATAGGCCTGCAATGCACGTAATGAAAGGCAAAGTAATTAGCTACATCGCTATTGAAATATCTCCAATTAAATCTCGCCAAATTTTTAATCAGGAAGAAATTAAGAACAATTCATCATATCAAGTGACACGGGCTGGGACATCAGTCCCCAAATTGGAATTTTTTTTTATTTCAGTATTTTTTTTCTGAGAAGAAAAATGTGAAATCTGCTATCATACCGAGAATTATATTTATATTACGCTGCAGTACAAGTACCGCATTTGAACATTTAACGTATATTTAGATCGTAATCAGTCAAATAATTCTTTTCTGTAGTCTTAATTAGCTCAAACGATTACTGCCTAAATATACGTTAATAGTTCAATTACGATGCTTGCACTGCAGCAGAAGGTAAAAAGTATTCACGCTATAATCGCAAATGTATACTTTTATTCTCAGAATTAAAAAAAAAAAATGAAAAAAGGTTTCAATATGGCGACTAATGCCTCACCTTAAGGCCACGATCATTCATTTATTTAAAACAATTGCAAATAACTCAAATATTTTTAACCAAATGCTTTTAAAAAAATGAGACTATGTATAGTCATACAATACACAATTTTGCCAGATCGGTTTTTAAAAACAAAGTACCGTTTGCTAGAAAAAATAATTTTGCATCACTTTGGCTTATTTTGACAACAAAATATGTAATATTTCAGGGGCAAAAATCTAAAAATCCGTTTGGTGTATTGCAACAGAAAAATTAAGATATATGTGTGTGTGTGTGTGTGTGTGTGTGTGTGTGTGTGTGTGTGTGTGTGGTGTGAGTGTTAAAACTGTCAGAATGAATTTTTGATATATGTATTAATTTGCATTTAAAAATATACTTTCGAAACCACTGCAAAACTAAAGAGCGAGACTTTAAGGACGAGAGAAGTGACAAAACTAATAACAGAGTAGAAGAAAAGTAGTGGTTTAAAACGAGAACAAAAAAAAAAAATAAAACTAAACGGCTCTGGGTTACGTGAAGGGAAAAGGAACGACGAAAGAAAGTCAAAGAGAATGAGTGGTGACAGAAAGACAAACCAGCGAGCCGGGAAGTGTTACAAGATTGAAAGGGACGCAAGGAACGGGAAGATAAATATGCGGTGACATAAGTACAGAGTCAGAACAGGCACTTCGATAACTCACAAGCAGGAGAGAGAATGATGGAAAAGAAGGGGGAGGGGTTATAATAAAAGGAATTTGAAATCATCCTGAAAATTATGTCCCCCAAAGCTGCTCTTTGAATGCACGGTCATTGCTTCACACATATTAAGGAGCCTCCTTCCCTTGTTCGAAATGTATATTGCAGCGAGTTGCGACTGTTCCTTATTTCCATTTATTCAAATTGTATTATCAAAATTTTCTCTTTAACAAAGCATAAACTGCTTGACATTAATAATGGAAGCATTCATTAATTTGCTACCCAGAGACATTGCAAGAGAATTTTTGAAAGTTAACCTACAGTTATCTTGCAATGATTCTGCATGACAAATTAATGAAATATTCCATTATTATTTATGTAAAGCAGTATACCAAGAATATATTATGCTACACTTGGTTAAAGAGAAAATTTTGATGATACAATTTGAATAAATGACATAGCTCAAACTGAAAATACAATAAAATTATCTCGTACTCCCCCTTAAAGGCAACAGCACTGTACTAGGTGAGTTTTCAGTCACAAAGGGTCAACTCAGAGTGCACTTTTCTGACAGGTCACGTATGTCATTTCATACACTAAAAATCGTTATATTTAATACGTGAAGCCGTGTTTCCGTAAGGTACAAGTGTGGGTGATGGTGAAATATTCACGACATAACCACAACATGCTGAAAATGAAATAGTGATTCATAAACAACCGCATTGAACTTTGCTAATAGAACTTACGTATAACTGCACTCGTTCACGGGATGTACTGTACACAGATTGTGGAGGACATGTACGTATATAGGTAAGCCTTAAGTGCTTTTTCTAACCAAGATGGCAGCTACGAAGGATAAAAAAAATAACAATAAATTGAGGTTTCCGGCGGACAGGCGCGTAGATCTGCGTGCCCTTTTTCGGGACATTGTTTAAATGTAACCGCCGTGCTGTATAAAGAGTTCGCTCACGATTTAGTTAAGGTACTCCTACAATAGAGGTTAGGAGAGTATTTTCTTTGTAATAAGTCATCTGTGCGCAGCAATATCTATGGATGTACAGATAGTTCTGAATACTTTTTTAAGGGATTGCGGTTAATAATTACATTACAATATGTGCATGTTCAACTTGTTTATATTGTGTACCTAACTACAGTTATATTGCTGAAATATTATGTAGCATACAACAAAATATTTAAACCTCAATATCTCAATCACCATTTTTGTGTTTGTATCCTTCTTCCAGAAAAAAATAATCAATTATAAATTGTTTTACTTTTGATTGATTTCAAAGAAAACTCTTTCAAACATCAAGTATTATTACCGAAATTTCATGATGAATTCTGCAGCAGAAATACAGTTTACATCAATTTTATACTAGCTGATTTTTTCCTTGTGTGTGAAACGTGAATTTCATTCGACTGTAGATGTTAAGGACCCTGTCTACACGGAAGCCCTGGCGAAAGCAAGGATAGGGATTTACACGTTAAACTGTGTTCTATGTGACTCAGTGTTTGTTGAATGTACATGCATGCCTACACTGATTTTTTTTAAATTCATCTCGTCTCCCACCAAGGCTAAGATTAATTATATACAGGCTAGAAAGATCAGTGTTAAAAGTTTGACACACGGAACATTTCTGCCGTTTGAGCGCTGGTATCGGTAATGAGCGTATACTGACGAATCACAGAGCTGTCCTGGATCTTGCCTACTTTTTACTAGGCAAGTTAGCGATTGCAGCACGACTAGCGGCAGATTTTTTTCCTGTGCCAAGCTCTCTAATATGAATATACATATTATTTCTCACATGTAGTAGAAATAACCTTAACCAAGGCGATCTGGGTTCGATTCCCGGCGGGGTCGTTTCCCGGATTTTCGCAAGTGGGAGTCGTGCCGGACGGTGTCGTCGGTCAGCGGGTTTTATCGGGGATCTTCGTTCTCCCCTGCCCCTTCATTCCGGTGCTGCTCCGTACTCACCTCATGTCAACCCTCACCAACGCTAAAGACCAAAATTTCTCTTTCACTCACGTTCACACAGACGGTCACCTTGAGTGCTTCATGTCAAGTACCGAATTGCACGATGTGATTGCCTTGGAAAACGTCTGAGAAACAAAATTTCCCTACACACAATGTATTAAATATTCTAACTCAGTTTGTAAACCGGTGTCAAAACAGAAGAAACAAAAATTTCTACTTGAGCGGGGCGTTTAAGTAGAATTTTCCTATTTAAAATTTAATAGAAAATAATTATCGTATTTCATTTTCGTACTCCCTACATGACGTAAACAACCACCTTTCAAAACCTGATAAGAAGAGACGATGACTCATCGCGGGAAAACTTGACTATCTGCTGGGTTTCAAAGTAAGTTCAGCTTATCAGACGATTACTGGCTTTCACTTGTACGAGGAGCTGTTGCCCTATTTGACTGAGCCAACCAGAATCTCGTTATTGTAGTATTTGAAGCCAGTTATTGATCTGCAGACAACCACATTGTGTCAGACGTATATCACCCAATTATATATGTTGCGAGAAACTACTGTGTTTTCAAGGTTATGTTAGCACAAAACATCTTCGCGATGTACCATCATCTCTACTGATAAGATGCGCCGGGAGCCACATTCGGCGAATTCGGAAAATTCACCGTTGCATCGATGTATCCATCGGTTCAACCGACCTGGAATCCGGTGAATTTTTGAACACAATCTCGCAAAAAAAAAAAAAGAGGAAATAACTTAAATAATTGTGGAATGTGAGGCCAAAGTAAGAAAACCTACCTTTTTTTTTTTTGCGTGGGAAACTGTTTGTATTTTAAAATATGTGCATACTTCAAAAATACATTATTTATTTAATTCGTACATTTCAATTATTATACATATACTATTTCATATGACACTAAAGTGTTCAGTTTGGATTTCTATCGCGATATGTTACAAAACATAAGTAGATTCATCCCATTTCATTCGTAACGGAAAATTAAGAAAAAGTAATAATAATTCAACTCGATGTTCTATAATGGCGTCAGCTGGTGTGCATCGGTGACTCAACGGCTGTTGGATCCACTGATGGATTTCCGAAAACGTGGATTATATAGCGTGATACTCCTACCCTGGTGGAAGGTTCTCTTAAACTATTTTCCTGACACGTCCGGATATATTTACGTAATGCTGGGGCGACGTCACACCCGGAAGGGCCGGCACCAATCAGAAGGCGGCTCAATGACGCTGATTGCGGGAGAGCTATGCGCCTCGTTTATTTCCAAGTGGAACTCAGCTGGTGTGTTGTCGGCAGTGCAGAATGGACGGTTCGTTGCCGCATCGGACTTGGTTATTTTTCACAGCCGCATATGTAGGCACAAGATGGGCGGGCAACCTTGAACACCAGCCAGAGTCCACAATTTGAGGTAAGACACGGCAGATGTTTCCACTCGTTGTCCCTCTATGTAGGCGTCGTAATTACTTTACCCTCGCTGTATTCGCAACGGGCCGTCACATCATTCCAGAGACATAGAGGCACTGTAACAAGTAAGGACGACCTAACCACACACGTCGTATAAGTAACAGCTAGAGATGATGGTTAGAGAGGAAGATTTATCGCGGGAAAATACGACTGTTTGCTGGATTTCAACATACGTCCAGTTTACCAGAAGGTGACTGGCTTTCGCTCTTTTGTAAAGCTGTTGCTCTATTTGACTTATCCATCATACCCTTGAAAACGCTGTAGTCAATTGAAGAGCAAACTTTCAAAACAAAACATGCCCCCCTTATCTAGCTGTAGGAAAACGTGAATAAACATTATATTTTATAACACTAACTGAGAACAAACTTACCCATTTCTATAAGACGTGTGTTTATTATGAAGTCTGAGTTCATACTCGTATGTAAAACATCTTATTTATTTAGAAAGGGCATTTTACTCGTTTTCTAGATTTTGGACATGCCTGGGGGCCGATTAAATAACGCTTTTTACGGGCGCAACGCAAAATTTGAACCTGCGTTGCGTCTGCTTGGAATTATTTACTCATGTAATGTCATAGAGGACCCGTTTAACTTGCTCTGTACTTGCGTTGCGCTGTGTCGGTGGAAATGACATTTAATTGGCCCCCTGGTTTTGAATGTTCGCTCCTCAATTGCAACATATATGATTGGGCGAAGTACGTCTGACACAACGTAGCTTTCTGCAGACCAATAACTGGCATCAAATAATACAAGAGCTGGAGTCTTATAGGCTCAGTCAAATAGGGCAACAGCTCCACGTACAAGCGAAAGCCAGCAATCTCCTGGTAAGCTGAACGTGCGTTGAAACCCAGCAAACAGTCAAGTTTTCCCGCAATAAACCATCATACACCTAGTAATATCCTCAACGTGCAAACACTAAACTGACGTCTACTTTTCACATTTTCTGTTCGCCTCAAACAGACTTTCGGCGACGACCTTGTTGCTTCATTACTAGAGACCGGAAATATTCACCGACCTGTAATGTAGCTTGCAAGAATATATGTGTACTCAAGTAGACAGTAGGTGTTCGTTAGCTTCTTGCTGACACAGTGTAACAGACGATGGATCCATGCATTTTCTGCTGAGGTGGATCTATGGGAGGGAGGTAAGGCAGGGGCAGACTGCCCCGGGCGCCGGGTTAGAGGGGCCGCTGGTGGTGCCGAAAACTTTTACTTGGGAATGAAATGTAAATGAATGTAAAAAAAAAAGATAAAATATCTACCCACATTTAGACTTTTACTAATTTTGCATTTTTATTAACCTTGAATACCACATAATGTTATAAATACAGTATTTATAGTTAGAATGCACACTTAAAACATTGCTAATGGTAGCTAGTAAGTACACGTTTTATGTATTTATACTAAAATGTTATACTGTTATTTACACGAGCGCAAAACTACGTATGCAAGATACGTTTACTACTGTTGGATTGATTGGACTGATGGCAAAAAAAAGGGGGTTTTGAGGTAAAGGAAGGGGGGGGGGAGCAAATTACAATTCTTGCCCCGGGTGAACGAAGACCTTTTCTAGAAGTGTCAAATTAGATAAGGGCCAATTAGTTCAGTGACTTGAACTACAGTTGTTTGAACACTAACTTGAGCCCTACTGAAAACGCGAAATTTTCGGCTCCCTAGAAAGAATAACAATAGAATCCTGGAAATTACTCTGCTTCAACTGAGGAGAGGTTGAATTTCTAAGTCACGTATGTTGGAAACTTTTTCCATCGGTCATTGTTTATTGATAGAGCCACGATTTTATGGCGAAAAGATTTTTGCAACATTTGGTTTCAATGCGTCATGTGCACACCTGCAGGCCTGCAGCTCTACTACATCGTCTGTGATTGGATGGTTTTACTCTCACTGACCTTGGCAAATTATAGACGTACAGACTCACAATAATCTTATTCTGATTGGTGAAGTCAAATGAGAAACGTGTCTGAACATAGACACGCTGCCAATAACCTTGAAACAGAACTGCCGATGTGCACGAGAGACACTGAAACAAAGTGGGGCAAAAATCTTTTCGCGACTAAATCGTGGCCCTAGTTATTGAACACTTGAGAACTTCGAACCAATGGCGGGCATGTAAACACTCATGGACTCCCGCGCTACGTCGTCAAATGTTCAAATGCTCACTCACTGGAGCAGCAACCAATGTACAAGTAGTTGAGGACATAGGACTGTGCAGACCAGCTGGCTGGGCGTTGAACGCGCGAAATATCCACGACTCTATATATTAGTATCATTTTTCGTGCACGTCTGGCGTTTTGAGTATCTTAACAATTAATTTGGTAGTTTAAAAACTACAGTGGAAATGCCTGTTCTGGTTATTCGCCTGCACGAAACATACATTAGAAAAATAACTAAGACGAAACCTACTCTTTTGACACGAAAATCATTCTAAAAGTTATCATTATTAAAAATATTTTGTGCCGTTTTTGGGGTACACGTCAAGAATCACTACTAATCGTGTACCGGCCAAACTATCGATTTCAAGGTATAGTTTACTGATGAAAAATGTTTCTTAGATAAGATTATTTTAGGTTAGTTTAGATTAGAATAGGTAACCTAACCTGACCTAACCTACCATTAGGTTAGATAAGATCAGGTTGCTTAACCTAATCTAATGTAACTTTATTTAACCTAACTTAAAATTACTTAACCTTACAAATTTTTTCGTTAGACTACTTCTAACGCTTGTAGAAACATTTTCCATCAGTAAACTATACATATAAATGCAATAGTTTGTACGGCACACGATGAGTTGTGATTCTTGACATTTACCTAAAATGGTTACATATTCACTGAGTTTGTTATCAAATATAAACTTTGAATGAAATTTCAGATTCCATTTCCTATAAAAACTGTAAGATACAGTTTATTCTAAAAAGTGTAGCTTATTATTATAGCTTTGAATGGGGACGTTTTTTCACCAGTAGAAGAGGCTAGTAACTTATAACAAAAATGCGTGGTGTGAAGTACACTCGAAATTGGACAAGCAACCCCACTTTATGGTTATGGCTGTATTCTATCAAACATATTTACGTACAAAATGTCTTTAAAGTGGATCAGTTTAGTATAAATGTATTCAACACTTATTCGCCGTTTAAGATCTGTGCCTATAATCTTGGTAACCAAAGATTTCACGACTTACTTACACATGTACTCCGG
This sequence comes from Medauroidea extradentata, assembly GCA_003012365.1. Taxonomy (NCBI): domain Eukaryota; kingdom Metazoa; phylum Arthropoda; class Insecta; order Phasmatodea; family Phasmatidae; genus Medauroidea; species Medauroidea extradentata. Next base: position 13,118 of record PNEQ01099409.1, on the reverse strand, counting down.
AAGCGAATTACTGTTCACATATATGTTTAAGTTAAGCTATCTGAAATTTTATCAGTTAAAATACACAAAGCATTAAAACTCTAATGTATTAGTAGTGTATCACAGAAATTTCCACAAACCTACTTTCCTGTCTGGCCTCTCTAATCCGTTAATCCGTACATTTAAAAATGAAAACAAATGCCATTTTGAAGGCCAAGATAAGTTACAGTTTCAATCCAAAAAATAATTTGATACAATACACATTTTGTTGGGAAATAAATAAATAAAACCACTGCAAAGTAGGCCAATCTTTTTCAATTTTGGATAGTATATTGTAGTGGTAACAAAAAAATTGGGCTGTTATTAAACTTTATGTTTAAAATGTCTTTGCCACATAGAAAATGTCATCTTGAAACATTTTTTAAAAAGAAAATATTTAGTCACACCGCATACATCAAGTAAATGTTTCTACTGTTTCCACTTACAGCCGGGGGCCGCGGTGGCCGAATGGCCTCCCACCAAAGCGATCCGGGTTAGATTCCCGGAGGGGTCGGTCCCCGGATTTTCGCATGTGGGAATCGTGCCGGACGATGCCGCTGGTCGGCGGGTTTTCTCGGGGATCTCCCGTTTCCCCCGCCCCTACATTCCGGTGCCGCTCCATACTCACCTCATATCCCCCTTCACCGGGGCTGTAGACCTTGATGTTGAGCGCTGATCAAAATCTTTTCACTCACTATAACTTCAGCCATATTTTATCGTCTAAAAGATAGGACCATGTAATTTTCGAGAAAATAATTTTGCCCCAGTTTATTTTTGCCTTACGTGCACATCTACATTTCTAATTCACAGTTAATGATTGAATTTTTTACTGGCACGTGTGTTGTGGTCCTACCAGCAAATAACACACGTGTGGTGTCGCAATTACCTTACTGTAGTTGGCACAGTCAAATGAGAGACGTCACTTCAACACAGACATGCTGCCGATAACAATGAAGTAGAGCTGCAGATGTGCACAAACTGGGGCAAAGTTATTTCCGCGAAGTGTTCATAGTCCTACTAAAAGAGTATCCCGCACGAGCTATGGCTGCTTATCCTCTTGAATGCCGTGTGTGACCTGTGTTTGTAAAGCGAGAGGTAAGTCATATATAAGGCTCAGGCGTGTGCCAGCCACATAGCAATGTAGATTTATTATCGTGTCACAGGTGTTCCTCGTATTTTGTCCTTCATATTTACGCCATTCTGCGTATATTATTTTTTAAATGCTAAACGGTAGATTGTAAAATCTTCACATACATTAATTGAAAATGGTTATTACCGTGTAGCCTATTTCCGTTAAACAAACCATTACATACTTTTGGTTAATAACAACACATGAAAAAAAAGTTTATTTACGTTTATAACTAGCCGAAAATATAATTGTAACGTTTTGTTTAAAAAAGTCTTATCCAGTAAAAACAATTTAAATTACATTTATCTGGTGGCTGTACAGTATCAATAGCGTTTGAAAATTTAAAAAATGGTGTTCGCAAAAACCCTTTATCGAAAAAAAAAAAAAAAAAAAAAAAATCCCGTTTACCTTGCTAAGAAAGTAATGCGTTTCAGACGAGGGTTGTTGGATAATTTCTAAACAATATATGCATTAAAACAGTGTGGTTGAGCCCTCCAGCATTGCTGAAATAGGATTTTTTAAAGCCGTATTTCATAATATATTAACCAGCTTGATATGAAACTACTTAAAGTGTCCTGCAGTTATCTGTGCCTAATATTTTACAACAATAATGTCACCGCATAATATGAGGTCTCATCTCATTTGTTGAGTTTTCCATTTATATACTTTAACAATATTTTCATAGATATGACTACTAATTTAATATTATAGGACTTTAACATCATACTAATGCCGTCGGTATTAGTCACCAATGTATACACACGCATCACGTGATGACCAGGAACAGGCGATAATATATTTAGTCTACAAGTTGGAAAATAATGCATTTCTAAATGCGTTAACAATGTTGGTTAGATAATACGTATTTATGAATTTATAGTAAGGTTATTTATTTTTATGGGTCAATTTAGTGATACCTTAAAAATATATGTTTCTAAATAAGCTAACAGTACAATAAACCAGTAATTCCAACGTGGTTTGCTATGCCCGACCTTGAAGGCCTATTATTACAGTAAGATGACAGAAACATTACTAGCCTATTTAGATCCTTGCGTGTAACAACAGTAGGGCACTAGGTGCGCGCGTCAATGTCACCCTTATCGCTGCTTAGCTTCTGAATTTGTAACGGTCACAACACGGCCAGGTGGTTGGCTGCCTTAAGGAGGCTGGTGCATTCTATTATTTTATTTTTAAAGTTGTGATACAGCGCACATTTAACTTATCTCCATATTTTAAGTCGCATTAAGTGTTTTTAAGTTTTAAAAATTACAATTTTGGAATTCTCCTTCCTACAACAGATTTTACGACAGCTATACAAATGAAAGTATTAATATTGATTACGTTCTTCTTATGGCAATTACGTGACTGAATACTAATTATGTCTTGATATATATGGAACCAAATTTGTGATGATTTTACCGTGGAGATAGCAAAAAATTTTTGTCGCAGAAATAAAAAAAATACATTACACAACAGATAGTTAAACGTTAAAAAAATACTGGTAAATTATTAATATAAGTACCCCATGTAACTAAGTAAAACTTTAATTTTCGTTCTCTTTCTCACTAATTGAAGACTTAACATTCATAAGGGGGCTAAGTGCCAAAAGGTAAGTTTCTAGATAATAACGAAAACAGTAAATTGCGACAAACAAATGAACAAGAAATTATCCAAATGAGTTCACAAATTTCTTACAATAGGAAAGTAGTAAATAGGAGCAATCGCACAGTAATCAATACAAAACACTCATGAACATCAATATATATTTATTCAATGAACTAGAATGTGTTGATGTTACTCCAACCATGTAATTGTACTGATGTACGGCGCGCATGAATATCACTAGGAGATAGCACTAATGTTTTGACACCTTTCTATGTAGGCTACGTAACTCATTTTTGTCGAAAATAGCACTTAGCCCCTTTTGAATGTTAAGTCCTCAATTATGATGTGACATGAAACACGTGGTCTGTAGCGGATGTTCAGAACGTGAACTTCTGAAATCCTTACCAATACGCGTGGACACGTAACTTCAAGCATATAACGGCATTCCCCACTCTACCTGGCACCTCGTACACTTTTAACAACTGTTCAATTTTCCATGTACCAATACCCGGTACGTGATATTTACAGTGAAAGTCCACCATCGTCTGTGCGGTGCTGCGGAATAAACAGGACACTCGTGTACGAAGTGTTGCCTACACGCTAGGCTGTGTTTCATCACGCCAATACTTGACGTACGTTTTGCACGAAAACTATGCGTCATAGACAGTCGCTACAAGAGGACCTTTTTTATTACTAAGTTCACATTTCCCAATAATTCACTCTTAAATGTTGGATTTTCCTGACGATAAAAAAGTTGTCAGTAATTTAAGGGAGGCCACCCCTTTTATTTTCGCAATGGTAGAAGGTATCAACTAACGTTTACTGTTGGTTTGTCGGCCTTATTGTCTTGAAGTAATATCCTGAGTTTTGTCAGTTTACGCCGATCACTGTTCGGCTTATGGGGAAATCAAAATTTTAAAATTTGATTTTCGAATGCGAATTACTCCTTTAATATCACGATTACGTACAAAGTGTCATGCATATTTCCTGCTTTATTTTTGACAATGAATCACCTGCCGTAGTTTGTCGGTGTTTTTTTTTTTTGTGAACATCCTGTATATATCATGTCTTCATTGACCAAATATACTTCATGTTTTATAATCACATTTTACTCACCATTTTATTTATGAAAACAGAACAGCTTATTTTTACTGCACAGAGTACAACCTTTACTTGACCTGAATACTCCACAGTATATATATATATATATATATATATATATATATATATATATATATATATATAGAGAGAGAGAGAGAGAGAGAAAGAGAGCATATAATCCAGTTGTTCAAGAATTCCGTTAACCTCCAGCATGTCGTCAACTTCCAGTATGCCGTTGTTTTCTAGTGTACCATCGACAGATTTTTAACAATAATTAAAGAAAATATTGACGAAGATGACCTAATAATTTAATTTTAAGTCAGCAAGGCTAACTATTTGACATTCTTAATATAGTATTTCATTAAAAACAATGTTTGCAAGCTCAAATGACGTAAAAAATTATAATAATTTTTGGTGCAATTTTAGTTAGTTTTTTTCTCACGTTTTGATTGCAACATTTTAATTGTTGGCAACACGGCGGGGCACTTTGCCCCCCCCCCCATGAAACTATGTGAGCTAAAATTATTTCGTAAGAGGAAACTGTACTCACAAGTATCGCATATACAAAAGTAACATTATTTCATGACAATGTAACATTATGATTTTATACCACTTGAACACCCTTAAGTAGCAGAAGGATGCACTCCAACCTTACATCACAACACCCACACTGGTACCTCGTGTCGTCCACAGTGTTATCTTCAAGGACATCCCGAGTAGTGGTCGTGGGTTTGAAGCAGTACGCCGGGCAGTGGGTACTTGGCGTCTATTGATTGCGGGTCCCCGTGTAGCTCACTCCACTTGACTGTGGGGCCACACAGATATCTGGCGCTGCCCATACATTCTCTGGCTGTGACACTCACCCCTCAGCTTGTAATGTATGTGTTTACAACAAGCACACTCAGCTTCACGTGCCTGCCTCCGTCTTAGCCTCGGCCGCGCTGTTTTCAAACAACCCCGCTCCGACGTGTACCAAGTGGCCGTATTTTCTCGACCGCGGATTTATTTCGCTGTCAGGCTGTTCGGAATATAATTTCTCAAGTGTCGACACGCGTAAAAACAAACTAAGCTGAAAGCTCTAGGGTATCGTGAACGCAAACGTGGCGCCAGCTTGAGCGGTTGGCCCAGCGGATAAGGCGCTTGTCTCCTACCAAGGCAATATTGGCTTGATTCCCGGTGGAGTCTACTCGGATTGGCGCATGTGAGAATCGTGTCAGGCGATGCGGTGAGTGAGTGTGTGTGTGTGTGTGTGTGTGAGAGAGAGAGAGAGAGAGAGAGAGAGAGAGAGAGATTTTGGTAAGCGCTTAAGAGGGCATGGTACATAATTCAACGCTAAAAGCATTAATCTAAAACTGTAGGATTCTTGAAGCCAATCTGCGAAAATTAAACAATAGCAATCCTAGGCAATAGTTGTAGCCAACGTTTTAAACAAAATTGTTTCCAGTGTTACGAACTTCTGAGACACAATCTCTGACGCCGAAACATTTAACTGCGGCGCAAGAGATCACACGTAACGGATTAGTAATTCTGGATAAATATTTACTCATCAAGATGGCAAATACCATTACCTAGGATTGTCATTGAGTATTTTATCCACACTGGCTTCGAAAAAATGCGTAGAAGTCAATTGATGTTTCCTTCAGCGTTTATTTATCTACCACGCACTCTTAAGGGGCCTCCCCAGACAGGCTGTGTTTGTGTGCGAGTCAGGAGCGGCAAGAGAGCCACTAACCTACGTATGTAATGTATTATCTCATCTCCGTGCAAGACACTCATATAGTGTGCAGTGCTTTACTATTATCTTTGAATATATATTCAAAGCTATTATCCTTATTCATATGGCACTTTAAGCGGTGATAAAATTATTTTATTTGTGCACGGTCAGCATAGTTCAAAGTCTAGCGCTTGTTTCTATAGGCGTGTTTCTCGAATCCGTTTGTTATTTTCCCAGATACGGTAGACTGGCCATTTTGAGGGGCGCAAAAGTGATGTGTTTCTAATAAACGTGCCGAACTTTTAAAACTAAAGCAACATAGTTTGAAGTGTGTGTTCGTTTCGTAGATATACAGATATAATGTGCGTTAAATAGTTTCTAAAAAAAATAGTCGTAACCCGCTGCGACGCGTTTGAAGAGCAGGTAGAGAGGCCCCTAAGCGCTGTTGAGGGGTGACATGATGTGTGTGTGGATCATCGCCGGAATAAAAGGGCGGGGTAAACTGGAGATCCCTGAGAAAATTCGCCGACCAGTTGCATCGTCCGGCACGATTCCTATACGCGAAAATTCGGGGACCGACCCCACCGGGGGTCGAATCCGGATCGCCTTAGTGGAATGATCTGACCATTCGGTCACCGCGGAACTCGGGTATGCCGTAGAAGAGCGGGTTTTCTTGGGGATCTTCTGTTACTCTCGCCCTTTCATTCCGGCGCAGCTCTATACTCACCTCATGTAACCCCATCACCAAGACTGAAAATCTCTCTGCTGAGCGCTGACAAAATTCTCTTCGCTTCACGTGAGCAGAAACAAAAAGTTGTTTAGCTAGGGACAACAGTTATGCAAGTTCAGTGACATAGTAGGCTAGACTTCACATCTTATGTAAGCCCCAGCCTTAACGATCTGTCCAATGGCTACAGAGTCACTCCCACAATTGACCACAAGGAAAGTGAAGAGAAGTGAAGATATTTAGATCAGCGCTTAACATCGGGGTCTGTAGCACTGGTAAGGGGTCACATAATGTATGAAGCAGCGCCAGATTGATGAAGCGAAAGAAACTGGAGATCCCCGATAAAACCCGCCGACCAGCGGCATCGTCCGGCACGATTCCCACATGCGAAAATACGGCGACTGGCCTCGCCGGGAATCGAACCCGGTAGGAAGTGTTCGATGAGCTGATTGTTCACCCGTGTTTGAAGTCTTTATATAACTTTTCCCCAAGCAAACTGGCGAAATTTTATTGTGAAGATGTTACAGACTCATCTGGCATACAATGGTCTTCGATAATTTACAAGTGAAGAAGAATGATGATTTTGTAAGGTTTTATGTTGTTTGCCACCAGCTTAATTAAATAACTAAGAATGGTCTTACTCACTCCTAGGAACATATGACACCTTGCATAGGGTAGCAGCTCGATACTTTTCGACCTCCACATGAGGAGTGGGCATTTGTAGTGTGGAGTGGTTTAACTAATTATATATTTATTGACGGCGTAGTTACAATGGCGAAGTTAATGCACCAGCCTTTTCTTACATTTAATCACTGTTGTATTATTGGTAAATTAACAAATTCAAAATTACAATCTAACTGCATACAAAATACCAATAAATTACACTACTAGGCTACAGATACCAAATACACACGAATAAGAAAACAGTAAATGTTACTTTAGATAAGTACAAAAAGCTTTAAGGGAGAAAAAGGTAATTAATGGCCGAAGAAATTTAAATCAAAAAGGAAAACGGCTTACAGACATTACAGATACAAGATGCAAGGTCGTGGGAAAAAACCTGTGTTTTTTGTCCGGTGGAAAGGGCTCAAGCAATTATAAACTATGAAGTTGGGACTATGTTATCCCACCACTGTATCTGAACATTTGATGAAAAGGTCCTTAACTTTGGTCTTCTTAGATAATATTGTCTCAGGAAAGACATTTTTGAAGAACATCTGACATGACTTCAATATGTGTACAAAAATACATTTCATGGGCCATGTGGTTTCGGCTCGTACGACAGTGACAGAACTCCATGAAACATGGCCTCCGACCAATAGGCAAAACTAAATTATAAAATTTCCTGGGTCTGTGTGTGTTTCTGCCTTTTGCCTGCAGGTTTTTAACCTATTTTCAGCTAGTACACAAGTTTACAGATATGAAGAGAATCTGAAATGTGAGTCTGCTTTAGAAAAACTAACAAAATTCTCTGATGTCATCCTCCATCTTGACCTTCCAATACATTAAGGATGAGCTCAATTATGTATGAGATACACGTGTTGTTGGCTTGGCACGTGCAGTGTTGTTACAAGTTCAGGTTGAGAAGAGTAGGTCTTTTTAGTATTTCAGCAAGATACTGCACAAGACTACAAGACTGAGATAAATGAAATTGTGACCTGTAGAGAACTCTTAGCATAAGAACAGTTTCCACCTTTCATTTAGGTACTGTATACAATGTCAATGTGTGTGAGGAAGCAAGTAGATGTCTTCGAATATTTATACAGTAAGTTTTGAGTTTATTTCAGTTTCACCTATGTTAATATCAGAAACTCGTGGTAAAAGTTTGAAATATCACCCTCTTGATTCCTTACACACATGCACTGGTCGTATCATGCACTGTCACATCCTGTTAAGGGCGCGGTCTACCACAATTTTCAGCACCATTTTATAATTTTTTATTTGTACCAGATGTTTTTTTCTTATTTTAGACACAAAATGTAACTACATTTGGCTCTTATGAAATTTTTTTTTCTCTCATAGTTTTCGCGTAATGGCTTGTTAAAGTCATATTTTGAATGTTTCCGTTTTAACGACCACACTAAAACCAACTGATATACCAAACTCAAAGAAATCACTGTGGATAAAAACATTGCAGGCTACAATGACATGCTCATAAAAATAAATAATAAAACTTATTTAATTTTTTACTCACAGTTTCAGCATTTTTGGCGATCTGAAGTTCGGATGTAAAAATAAAACAGAATATTTTAAGGGCACCGCCTACCTGTGCGCTAGAAGCTCAAAAGTGACGGATCTGTACGGGCGACTTTTAAGAGCGTAACAAACGCCGTATCGCCATAACGAACCAATCGTTGAATTATCGTGCAGTATTCCCACCGATATATTTTTACTATGGGACTTTAAACAAAGATCGTATAATTTCATCGGTGGAAAGTATGTAGCAAAAATCAGTGCACAATTTTATCTTAATTTTTCATACATACATCCGATCAGTACATTCTGAAGTAAAGTAGTCTGAAAAGGCCATTTTAAGCTATGTTAGAGGTCTTAGAAACAGTGTTCGTAATGGTAATTTTGTCTTAAATTTGACGTTTTCGTCCTTGTCGTAGTGTGTTTTCTGTTCATACACTGGCACAATGTACACACATTGAATAGTTTAGTATAAAAAACGTGATTATAGGTTGTTCGGCATAAAGTGAGCACTAAAAATTTAACCTTTGAAAAATATCACTAGCCGTTATTGTATATAATTCAACATAAACTAAAGTTGCCATTGCCTTATTGCTTGTATGGTTGGTAATGAAATTACGCAATACACAGGATGTTGCAAAATTCGATGTCAATATTCTAGGGAAACAATCCTCACGTGCAGAGGAACAAAAAGTGTTATATGAACATGGGTCCAAAAACGCACAGCTTCTGCGCTACAGTTGGCAATACATGACGTATGGTTGATAGCGCGCGGGTAGGATCATGTTGCTGTGAGGCATCATTACAGTAGTACATAACACGTAACTATGCCACACACTACGTCACTAACACACAGACAGTAGGGACAACTGTGACACAGCAACATGATCCTGCCAGCGCGCTATCAACCATACGTCATGTATTGCCAACTGTAGCGCAGAAACTCTGTGTTTAGGACCTATGTTCACATAACATTTTTTGTTTCTCTACACGTGAGGATTGTTTCCCTAGAATGTTGACATGGAATTTTGCAACATTCTGTAGTTCCGTGTATTTTCCTATTTAAACATGGCAATTCTGTAAAATAATCAATCGACATCGACATACTTGTATTTTATTTAATTAACAAACTTTTTTTTATCTTACTATATAGCTTCCTGCCGACTGCACAATTTATCTTAAACGCGCAAATATCCAGTGACGTGTTCCTAGAGGTTAGACATTTCCCGTCGTCAGCCGTTACCTACGAGCGGAAAGATACGAATTGGCTAAAAATAGAACTTAATCAAGTTTTTTAGTACTCACTTTATCATGAACCACCTACACGAACACAGCATTTCAAACCCGCGTCAGGCGGTACCGTATTCCAATCGAAGAGTATCGATAAACTGCGATAGCAATCTGTTATAACTAACGTCACTGCGTCTTGTGGTGCTTATTTGATGTAGTGTAATGATATAGAGTTCGTTAGCCGATCGCAACGTTGAAGATTCGTAACGACGTCCCTGGGGCAGGCGGTACTTATGAAAGTGCTGACTCAGGTGTGGGGTAAGAGGAGTGAATGCACCTGCACGAGGAGGTTGACTTCCGCGAGTTGGAACGTGCAGGTTCGGCGCTCCCTCCTCGGTCCATCACCCACGTCTTGCCCTCCACGGCGCATGCGTGTTGTCGGCAGGCGGGTTTCCGCGACACCCCGCCGCGTCGCGCCGGTCCTGCCGGGCCAGTTGCGGCCACGCGCTTCGCGGCGCTGGACGTCTTCAGCGGTGTGTCTTGTCGTCAGAGACGTAACCAGGGGAGGTGGTTGCACAACTTTGCGAGCGGCGCCACGACCTCTCCGGTGGCCTCCAGTTAACGGAGCTGCGACCTGTGCGAGGTAGGAGGTCGGCGCCGAAGAGCTGGGTACGACGGCCAAGCCCGCGTTAATGTCAGGCCTCCTGGGGCGGGCGGCACGACAGCTCGCCGGCAGGCCGAGGTAAAGGCTCGCGAGGGCCGCCTTCTCGCCACCCGCTGTCGACCCAGGACGTGCAGATGGGGGCGTGCCCGCCCCCCGCCCCCGCGGCGACGACGCCGGCCCTGCAGCGGTCGCGCAGCCTGCCCCAGCTGCCGGCGGCGGCGGTGGTGGCGGGGGCGGCGCCTGGTGGCGGGCGGGCCTCGGTGGCGGCGGCGACCGTGGCGGGGGCGGGGGGCAAGGTACTAGCGGCGGATCTGAGGCAGTTGCTAACTCTCAGACAGCACTATTACCCTGAGGGCGGCTGGGGGTGGGCGGTTGTGTGGTGTGCCGTGCTGGCTCAGGTGTTGGCACACGGCCTCCAGGGGGCGGCGGGGGTGCTGCTACTGGAGGCGGCTAGGAGGTTCCGACTCGACGAGAACACGCCCCCAGGTAAGTCCCGTTGCTTTCGTCCTCAGCGTTCTCTCCTCAGCGGGCAGTTATATTAACACGCTGTGTCGTATTTTTGTGTTGAAATGATATATTTTCGCTTACTAAATGAAGGTTGTAACGAATTACTGGCAATGTACCTTTAAAAACACGTTCTTTACTATTAAGTTCGTTTATTAGACTAAATAGATACTAGGAAATGTTTAATATGTTTTACGTTTTCATAAATAATTATTATCTTAAACTTACTTCGTTATCTCATAACTATACTTTAATAGTTCTAATGCAATATACGTAATTAAGTCCCTATTAAAATACTTTCAACAAAATCCTACCAAATTTGTATTAAGGAAGACATTTATAAAAATTCAACGTGGTTAGTGACACGGGCTTGTGAGCAACGTGCTGGGGTTAGACACATTTGTGCAATCACGTGACCTCTCTTGCTCGATCACCTGACTGACGTTCCAAACCCCGCAAGCAATTAGGTTGTATTCGGGTTGCTTTTTGATCGCCTCGAGTTGAAACATTATCCTGACCAGGTTAACCTTGTGAGTTAATATAACCACCTCGAGCTAGTGTGTGAGTATGAACCGTGGTCGTGTTCCGAGTCAAGCATTATTGTATTATAATTGCGTATAAACACGTGACAGTATTGTACTGTCGATACACAACTGAACGTATGTTGTGCTGACCCGTTTACCGTTGCTGGACAATGACTTCATCGCCTCTCTACCTGACCTTCCAGTCTAATGTTTCCACACACAGCTCTGAGCATGTACAGTATGTTCTGTCGACCGCTTGCTCGAGAACATTCTACGCTTCCTACAAGGGCTTGTACCGTTTTGTGAGTGTGTAGGTACCAATGTATTTGACAAAAGTTAGCCGATTTGTGTGATTTAAATACCTATGTGTGGAAAAAGAATAATGCATGGTAACTTAACTATAAATACCAATGGCGGCTCTAGGGTTGTTGCCAGGCTGGTAGGGTACAAGTTGTAGAGAAGTGTATATAGTTGTGCTCTAGTTGACCCTACAGCCACTGACACGCTGGTATGTAGGTGCCGCTTATTACTGACTGCTCACAACACAATACGTAGCCAGTATATATTTCACGGTCATTGGTAGAGACATGCAAAATTCCCGTTATCGTTTGGGAACAGACTACACTTCACAACGCGAACTTTTGTGTGTTGTCATTTACGTGTGTTACATCTTTACAGAGATTGTCCTCTCTGCAGTGTGAGTATTCTCCGCGGCAAGTCACGACAATATCCGCCAGCGGGAGACGTCGAACCAGCCTATATTCACCTGGAGTCTAGTCAGCTGTCAGAAAATAAAGCGAATTTTGCATGTCTCTAGTCATTGGTATACGGCGGTACGTTCACACGAGTGTATAGTTCTCGGCAACTTGTGCCCTCTCTGTCAACAATCCTCGAGCCGCCACTGATTAATAGTAATTACGACATATGTATCGTAATCCACTTAAAAGCCTTACACAGTAGGCGCTAGATGCCGTGTCTGAGTTACGGAAACTGGCAGGCGATAAGAACTATACTGACTGGTGCTTCAACAACTACAGGGTGGCCAAGAATAAGTGTTACAAATTGATAGGGATGGTAGATGTGCATGTTTGCAACATATTTGATTAAGGAACCCATGTCCGGAAATGCATTCTTATACCTGCAATGGTGCACCAAAGTAACAGGGGTAGGCAGGCAACCTGGCGACAACAAGCCACTGAAAACATCTGTTGTGTTGTGTTATGTACTACCCACTTTGACGCTCTGTGACTGTACGAGACACCGTGCATGTGTTACACTCGCTACGTTTATTGTCGTAGTTGTAGAGGCTACGTGGAAGGCTACACATTGGCAGAGCTAGCCAATATGCATTTAGTGTATGGTGCAGCAGGCGGCAATGGAAGAGAGGCGGAGAGACAGTATCGTCAGAGGTTTCCTAACCGACGGCACCCTGCACACACAATGTTCGCTGTGGCACATTTTCGCAGCACTGCAACAACTATCGGCAGAACGCATGCCGTGCAGGATAATCAGCTTCTTGTAAGGCCTGTACCTTCTGTACATGGTACGGGCGCAGAAGTTGTTCCTTTAATACCAGTGCAACAGATTTACGGGAGGTGTGCATGGCATGTGCTATTGCCCGTGTGCTGGTAGATGGTGTGTCCTGAATTCGTTCCAGCACCTCTTCGTCAAAGCTCAGTGTCCGTATTGTCCTTCTCGAACCACTTGCT